>VHZZ01004422.1:3467-19693 GCA_009801015.1 Silene noctiflora | reverse complement strand
AGAGAGATGAGAGAAGACAGAATGTTTGTTGTGTGTTTAGAAATGATGTAGGTAGCCTGTTTATATAGTGGAAAAAGGAAGGATCCAGAAAGTGTACAGAAGACTCAGCCTTTTACTCTCGGAAATTGTGCAAAAAATAAGTAGAGAATAAGTGAACACACACACAAAAAAAGCCTACTGAGCCTGAGCCCGGCCCGGCGTGGCGTGTGCGCGCGAGTGGTGACGGTGTCCCCTCACTACTACACATATTAGTAGTGTAACACACTAGTTCACTTGTAAACTACAACCTCTTAGTTTATTCAACCAATGTGGGATAAGAAAGCTTATTTTTAAGCATTACTTCCAACAACTTGTTCATTACTTCATCTTTAGTACACTCAGTAAAAATGAACTGTCAGTTGTCATCACAATTTTAATAAAAGAATACCTTTATGTTTACAATTTCATAGTTTTACTTTGTCTTATGATTGCAAGTTTGTAACCCTATTTATGTGTGATTTTCTCATATTAATCTTGAAATTCCATACTATATTTTGTGGGTTCCTAATTAATCGTAGGAATTATGGATTCCAACAAAATATATGTAGCCATTGGAGAAGATGTTGAAGAAAGAGAATCAACTCTTAGATGGGTTTTGAATGGGTTTATGGAATATACTATTTGTGTTATTTATGTTCATGTGCCTGCCAAGAGGATTCCTTTACCAAGTAATTTAGTTTCCCTATTTTTTTGCATTTTCTGTGCTGAATTATATCCCCTCCGCCCAGTCTTTTGTTTACCTATTCCATTTATGCCTGATTCATTCATTTGTTTACCTTTTTATACGAGGAATAACTTTGAAAGATAATTTGATCATCCACATAACTAATTGTCCACTTGTCGCTCAATAATGATACGCATAGATGTCAATGACCGGGACAGAGAGAGTATAAAATATGCTAGGTGATTTTGGATAAGTAGATGCCCCAATTCAACGATTGAGAGACGGTTTCTCACTAGGTTCTTGAGATACATGTTTTCATAACAAGCTTACCCATTTTATTGTCGTATATGACCATTTTTATTAGTAATCCATTTTATATTATATGTAGTCATTTTATTACTTTTGATATTATTTTTGCTTTAAAGTGTAATTGGACTCCCAAAAAAATTATTGAGAGACCGTCTGCGAGGAGACATATTCGATTGATCAAAAGGGTTAATGTACGCATTCTTATCCAATGATTAAATAATAAGGATTTGGATTTAACATAAACGAGTATGATATTTGTAAGGATTTTAATGGGAATTAGTTTGGTTTTAATTTGTGTCTAAACTTTGTCATACTACAGGTGGTTTAGAAGTTTCTGTACGTTTAGTCCGGAAAAATGAACTTGAAGCATTCAGAGCACAGGAAAGAGTAAAGGTGCTACAAGTTCTTGATGATTGTATCAAAATGTGTGCTGTAAATCGAGTACGATTTCTTTGCCCATTGTGATTATTTGTGAACATAACATAGGTTGATTTTGTCAAAGAATTTCAGGATGTTACGTGCACGGTTAATTCTTCTTCAATTTTGTATTATGTCTTGGTAACTTGTTTAAAATGTTACATGAATGAGTTTATCATTATCATCACCGTCATCATCAATTACTGTCATTATCACTGTGCCTGAGAATCGGCTTTAGCTCCATGTAAAGTAATTGACCGAGCTATGCCTTACGGATGCCTTGTTATGTTGTTCACTTGTTTTTATATCGTAGAGTTGCCACTTCTGTCCTTTTTGAAGGTGCTAACAAAGATGCAGTGTTTTTTTGGCTTTCGGATAAAATGCACTAAATTCAAAATGACTCTAGGCCATTTGCACTTTTATTATTGGTCAAGTGGTAGATGTTTGTCTCGCTTCGGTCAAGGGTCAGTTATAAACAACCTCTATATTATAGCAGCACGGGAAAAGCTATGTATGGCAGAAAACCTTTGCCTCGCTTGAGGTTAGAGCCTCAACTCAATAGAGGCATTGCAAATTGTTAGGTTGATGATCGTAGAGTTGTTAGTTAGCTTCCATCTAGTGTCATTTCTAATTTTATGATATGTAATCATCTTCGGTGGGACTTGTTAAGCGTGCTCCTTTGTACAGGTGTCTTGTCAGACGAAATTTGTTGAGAAGGATTCCATAACAGAGGGAATATTGGAGCTCATATATCAGCTGAGAATAGAAAAACTAGTGATGGGTGCGGCAGCCAACCATAAATATTGGAGGTTTGCATAGAAGATTTGTTACTAATTTCCACATTATACTCTGTTGTTTTAGGTTAGATTGATTATTTGTGACTATTCATATGCATATCATACTCTGGCATTCCTTTTGTTTCCCTGATAATGAAGGGGGATGACAAAACTGAGGTCACGGAAGGCGACAAATGTGCTTCAGTTTGCTCCTGACTTCTGTCATGTCTGGTTCATATGCAAAGAACATCTGATCTATAAAAGGTAGCTATATGCCTATATATGCAATAGTTCTTCCTTTCTAGGCCTTCGGTTTTGTTTGATTGAGCTGAATCTTTAATGTAGTCATGTGGCCATGTAGGTTATGACTTATGTTACTGTTATTAGTTTGGCCTTCTTTATGTTAGGTTAAGTGATTAGCAATAGTTTGGATATTTTTCATTACTGGTTAACTACTCCTGCAAACCTGACTTGACCTTAACCTGAAAAGAACTTGAGTTAGACTCAAATTGACTGATCCAAAAACCTGGGATAAAATGACCCGATCTTAAATAATCCAAGATGATCCCTAATTGATTAATTTGAAGCAAAAGTTTAATTACCCACGACCTGAAATATCCTGACTGTCCCGAAGGAGACCAATTGACCCAAAAACGACCCAAACCTGAAATGACCGAACCTGTAAGAACCACACATGAATCTGGCCTGAATGGCATGTTTTCCTAGTCTAGTTAAAACTCGTGAAGATCTTTATCGAAAATATTGTGCCCTGACTTGATGTGAAGCTTACCATTTTTTTTCTTTGCTTGAGCGTAGGGAGAGTGTGTTGGAACAAAGTGTTATGGAACAAAGTCCTTATACTGAAGGGATGCTGTCAAACTCATCTGAGATCGATAATCAATCTGAGTTTGGAATCCCTTTTAGTCAAGAACCACTGACCCGTTTGAGACATTCTGTACTCAGTGATCATGAACGAAGTCCCGCTAAAACTGGCCAATCATCAACGTTCAGTTATTCACAGTCATCATCTGGTATCGTTTTACCCGTTTCATCATTTGTCAATGAAGATTTCACTGAACAACATGTAGCCGAGGTTTCTAACGTGCCTCAGAGCCGTAATCAGCATCTAGGCTCATCATCTCCTTCAGTACGCACTTATATTCAAATTGATATCTATCAGTTACTCCGCATAGCAATGATTTTACCAGATTTTGTAGCAAAGCTATTGCCAACTTATGAAACTTCACGTAAGCGGCTAGGCTGCATGTTGCATATCAACTAAGACAACCATGGTATAGAAATGCGTTATTTGTTGCTGATGTCGTGATGGTGGCTAATCTCGTTTTCAAACTGCTGTCGATGCACAGTGGGTTACGGTCGCTAAATAAGTTCCAAATCTTTTTAAAGATATTAAATTTGAGTTGATTTTACATGCTTGTAGTCTACCTTGTCTCTTTATGACTTCTTTTTTTTCGATAAAAACTTACATGATTTGCAAACACATAGTTTCCTACATACTCCATATATAATTATATATGTGTTCAAACCGGAATTTTGGGGTCTTCAGAAACAGGAACTAATAACGGTTAGTTGTTAGTATATGATATTGAGTCGCTTGGAAACACCCGTAATGTAATGATGATTTCAAACATCGTTTGGATGCCTAGATATCAGCTTTTTTATCGAGGAGTTGTACAATGGGAACTAATGTAGAGTTGGCCTGGAGTTCCATTACATAACGGGTATTGAGTAACATAATGAGAGCATTTTTGTACCATGCTTCCAACACAATATGTTTTTATTTTGTACCAAAAACAAAAACTTTTGGCAAAGTGGTCGGCGGTTGCCTTTGGCACTTTTACATGGACCTGCTTCTGACCCTTACAACCGAATCTAAGCAACATGCCAGCTCGAATAACTAACCTCTGAGTTGTGCAGTTGTTTATGGCTTGATTAGCAGGAATGTAGTATCAGTGGTACTCTCCACAATCAACGTGAGCAAGGCATCTCAGAGACTGAAAATTCTCGCCGTGAAGCTTTCGGAGAATCAGCAAGTTTTGCAAATGCCGACAAACAACCTATGGTAATGGAGGCCATTCACGAGGTAAGTTTATGGAGCATGTCACACATCTCCCAAATACTCTGAGTTTGTAGTAGGCCACAAAAGAGTGAGAATAATTATTACAATTTTGAGTGAATTCTTCCTAAACTAGCTCTATCTTATGCAGTAAAGCAAACCGACTCACTAAAATGGTAGAAGTTTAATCTGAAAGAAAGAGCTCGTGCGTACGGGTGCACTTTGTTTTATTTTGAAATAGTAGTCATTCAGTGCAATTCATGATGCAGTTACATTATAAGTCATCCAAAACCATCTCTTTGACCTTCTTTCGTACCCTGCCGTTTGCAAGAGCCCTTGGCACAAGGGTATTGTTGTTGTTGTTTGAGTAAATTCTAACTATATTCTTTTTCCCTTCTTTTTTGCTCTTCTACTTGGAGGATCTCAACACAGTGTTAATATCTAATCTCTACTAGTTTTTCTTGTTCTTTCTAAACATATCTTTTTATGGGAGAACTTGGCAGGCAAAACCAGTCGAAAGCCCCTACTACGAAGAACTGAGACTGAAGAAAGTGATGAAGGAAGAAGATGCAAACATGATCACTAAGGTATCACTGAAACTCACAGAAGCCCTGAGTCACAAGATGTCACTTGAAAGACAAGTTGAGAAACGCCATCTCCAGGTAGAGAACTTGGAGAGGAAACTACTTTTGGAAATGGCATTGTCTCAAAAATACAAAAGTGAGTGCGAAAAGTTGCAGATAGAGCAAGACGGTGCTCTCAGAGAAGTTCAAGAGTTGAAACAGCCTCAGAAATTCCTCTTCGAGTTCCGTTACTCTGAACTCCAAAAAGCTACTAACTGCTTTGACCCATCCCTTAAAATAGGAGAGGGAGGCTGTGGGAGTATGTACAAAGGCTTACTTCATCATAATAACGTGGCAATTAAACTTCTTACCCCTAACTGTGTGCAAAATTACCGCGAGTTTGTTGAACAGGTAATTTTACCTACAGATCTGTTTTTTTGGTTATTTTTTCTAATCTTGATTAAGACCTTGCTGATGAAAAGTTTTTCCCGAGTTTCACAATGACAGAATTCTACTCCAGTTTTTTTATTTTTCATGGTATGCTTTGTGATTATTTCTTAATATATAAACAAACAATCGACTTATTGAACTAAATTTGCTTATTTCCATTATGAAGTGTAGTCATCTAATGAAATTTTTATTTTGGTCATTTGGGGTAAGACTCGATACATCCTATTCTTCCTTATCCCACTATTTGTGGGTGCCCATTCCCCATAAGCCACCTGAGTAATGTTGTTAAGGGGTTATTTGTAGTTTTGTACTGTGATTAATCACGAGCTGCGACATTATATGTAGGTCAGCTGTCTAAGTAATCTTCGACATGCAAACATTGTTACTCTCATGGGTGCCTGTCGAGAGCCTTGGGCTCTCGTTTATGAGTATCTTCCCGGTGGGACCCTTGAGGACCGACCTGCATTGCCCTGGCAAATGAGAATCCGGGTAGCCATGGACATCTGTTCTGCACTCATATTCCTTCATTCAACCCAACCTACTGGCATTTCCCATTGTGACTTGTCACCCAAGAAACTACTCCTTGATGCAAACTTCACCTGCAAAATAACTGATTTTATTTTACTCACAAAGGACGCGAAATCAATGGAGCTCGAGTCAGATGTATATTCTTATGGGATTTTAGTGTTGTATTTATTGACCGGAAAACAAGAACCCTTGGGGATAGTTAAGGAAGTGGAGTGTGCTTTGAAGATAGGTGCTCTTGATAGAATATTGGATCCTCTTGCTGGGGACTGGCCTTATGTTCAGGCTGAACAACTGGCACACATGGCTTTAAGGTGCTGCGGTACAAACAGAAATGACTGCCCTGATCTTGCATCTGATGTTTGGAGGGTTCTTGCACCTATGCGAGCCTCATGTTCGAGCTTATCTTCATTTTTGCCCGCTTCTCGGGACCAACCACCTGATTGTTTCATATGCCCCATTCTCCAGGTTAGTTTTGGACTGCCATGTTAATTGCATCATAATCACAAGTTATTCTCTGGTGTAGCAACCTACAATGGAGGAGGTTCATGTGTCCTCATTTTTAGCTAACCTGTTTTTTCTATGCTATTTAAGCTTCACATGACCAATAGTGGAAATTAACTGTACAAAGTGGTTCTTTGTGGTTGACCAATAGTGGAAATTAAACAGAAGAATTGCATCGAATGACTCTTGCTCGTGATGAAAACATGAATTTCAAGATAAGGAGTGAGATTTTAATTCAAAAGTTTGATCTTTCATTCTTTCAACATAAATTGTTGCTCTAAAATTTAAAAAACGCTTATTCTCATGAAACCTTATTTTACCCAAAACCTGTAAGCTCTGATCATCATGTGATAGTAAGGGTTAAGGAGACACTAGTTGAACATTTGCAGGAAATAATGGAGGATCCACATTTTGCTGCTGATGGGTTTACATATGAAGCAGAGGCTATTAAAGGCTGGCTCGAAAGTGGACACCATACTTCACCTATGACTAATATGAATCTTGCAAATCTTAATCTTATTCCTAATCGTGCTCTTCGGTCAGTGATCAAAGAATGGCAACAGTTTACATCAACTCAGTAAATAGCTCTTTCAGCTTAATGAAAGCTCAATTTGTTGTACCTGTATCAAATTTCTGTTATATAGCCCGTGTTGGAACTTTCGAGTTTTGAGCATTGTATTTGCAACCACCTTGCAGTTTGTGGCAGAATAGTTCCTGAGTTTACGCTCCATTTGAATCTTCTTCAAGTCATACCCATCTCAAATCCAGAATAACCAAAATATTTGGCATTGACTTCTTCATATGAAGTTAAAGTCAACTAACATCACAATATTATACAATTAGAGGAACTAGTAGCATATTTGTACATACAATTAGTGGAACTAGTAGCATACTTGTACGTATTTACATTTCTTCACTTTGAAGTTTCCTTAACATTACTAGTTACAAAGACTTTGTCTTATGATTGCAAGTTTTCAACCCTATTTATAAATGATTTTCTCAGTTTAATCTTCAAATTTCATCAGTTTGAAAATTCTGGGCAAAAAAATAGAACATATTTTTTTGGGTTTCCTTGTTTAACCAAAGAAATTATGGCTTCCAACAAAATATATGTAGCCATTGGAGTAGAGGTTGAAGAAAGAGAATCAACTCTTCAATGGGTTTTGAAAGAGTTTATGGAAAAGACTATTTGTGTTATTTATGTTCATGTGCCTGCCAAGAGGATTCCTTTACCAAGTAATCTAATTTATTTTCATTTCACTACTTTTAATTTTCTGTTTTGGTGAATTATATTTCTTGATGGAATTTTCATCTTGGGTCATTCGGAAAAAACCTATTTGTGTCACCCTCTTTGTGCTGTTGACACAAGACTGGATACATCTAAACCCCTTACCAGGCAATGGTAATGTTGTTGTCGTTGGTGAATTATGTAAAAAATGTTTGGGGGTTTTGTATTACCGGCTGCCTAATTCCATTGAAAGGGGTTAAATGTACGCAATCTTATCCAATGATTAAATTCAAGGATTCGGATTTGACATTTATGATTATTTTAAGGATTTTAATTGGAAATTAGTTTGTTTTTAATTTGGTTGTCTAAACTGTCATATTACAGGTGGTTTAGAACTTCCTGTACGTTTAGTCAGGAAAAGTGAACTTGAAGCATTTAGAGCACAGGAAACAGAAAAGATGCTACAAGTTCTTGACGATTGTACCAAAATGTGTGCCTTATATCAGGTATGATTGTTTTTTGCCCATCTTTTTTTTTTTTTTCACATGACATAGAAATTGATTTTGTCAAAAATGAATTCTTCTCTGGTTCTGTGATATGTCCTCGTAACTTGTAAACTATTTAGTACTCCGTATGTATATGATTGAGTTCATAATCATCATCACAATGCCTGCTCCAGTTATAAGCAAAGGAAATGATCAAGTTAAGTCTTCAGGATGCCTTGTAATGTGGTTTTTACATCATAGAGTTGTGATTTCTATCCATTTTCGAAGGAACTAAACAAAGATGCATTGTTTTTTTTGCTTTCGGATATAATTGACTAAATTCATACTGACTCAAGACCATTTGCAGTTTTTATTTTTGATGATATGGTAAACATTTGTCTTGTTTCGGTTAAGGTTCAATTAGAAACAGCCTCTCTGTTATTGCAGCAAGGGAAAAGCTACTATGTATTACAGAAAACCTATTTGCGAGTTAAAGCCTCAACTCAATAGAGGCACTGGCTAATCGTTACGATGATGATCATATAGTTTTCGTTAAGGTTCAATTGGAAACAGCCTCTCTGTTATTGCTAGATACGATTTGTGTACCGTGCTTCTCTCTACAGGTGCCTTGTGAGACCAGATTTGTTGAGAAGGATTCCATAACAGAGGGAATATTGGAACTCGTATATCAGCTGAAAATAGAGAAACTAGTGATGGGTGCGGCAGCTAACCATAAATACCGGAGGTTTGAATACAAGATTTGTTGCTATTTTCGACATTATATTTAGTTATTTTGGTTAAGAGTGATTATTTGTAACTGTTCATTTGCACTCGTACTCTGACATTCCTTTTGTTGCCTTGATACTGAAGAGGAATGACAAAACTGATGTCCGAGAAGGCGACAAAAGTGCTTCAGTTTGCTCCTAGTTTCTGTCATGTCTGGTTCATATGCAAGGGCCATCTAATCTATAAAAGGTATATGCAATTGATCTTCCTTTATAGAATCTGTGAGCTTCATTTGATCGAGTTGTTTCAGCAATAGTTTCATAGGAAGTTTCAACTCCATATAGTTTCACCACCAATTTGGTGGTTAACAAAAACTGGTAAACTAGGTGAATGTCTGTTAAACTAACCCAGAAAAACTGAAAAACAAGGTTAATAGAAACATTAAGCAATCTTTGACCTATGGCTATGGTTTCACCTCGATCCAAGCATATTGTTTGTCCTTCGTTACTGATTAGGACAAGTCCAGGCTGAAGTAGACTCGATTTGACCGATCCGAACTGTACTCGACCTGAACTTGAAATTTGAAAAGAACAGAACTGAAGTAGATCCGATTTGACAGATCCAAACTACCCTTACTTAAAATGACATGATCCAAAATGATCCCTAATTGGTTCATTTGAATTTTAAAGCAAAAGGTTAATTAGTCAGGGCCTAAATCAATCCAAAAATAACCCGATCTCCCGAACTGTAACAACTGAATAAAAAACGACCCGAATCTGAAATGACCGAACCGGTTACAACCACAGATGACGCAGGGCCTGGCCTGAATGATATCGTTTCCATGTCTGGTTAAAACTTGTGAAGAACATCGTCGAAAATGCTGGGCATTGACTTGAGTGTGAAGTTTACCATTTTTGTTTTTTTTTTGCTTGAGCGTAGGGAAGGTGTGGTGGAACAAAGACTCGATGCTGAAGAGATGCCATCAAACTCATCTGAGATTGATAATCATTCTGATTCTGGAACCCATTTTAGTCGAGCACCAGTGACCCGTTTGGGAAATTCTGTACGCAGTGGTCATAAACGGGGCCCTGCTAAAACTTGCCGGTCTTCAACTTTCGGTCATTCAATGCCATCATCTGCTAAAATTCGCGTATCAGATTTGAAAGCACCTTCCTTTTTAACTGTTTCATCATATGCCAAAGAAGATGTCACTGAGAAACATGAGATCGAGTTTTCTGATGTACCTCAGAGCCTTTACCAGCATCTAGGTCCATCATCTCCTTCTGTACGCCATTTATACCTATCAGTTACTCTGCATAGCAAGGATTTTCCCAGTTTGTCTAACAAAGCTATAGCTTGATATGAAACTTCACTTCAGCTGCATATTGCTTGTCGAGTGTTAAGAGTGACACTACTTCCAACCATGGTATAATAATGCAGTATTTGTTGATGATATGGTGACTGTCTATAATTCTAATTATTGGCTGTGATTTCAACTGCGTTTACCAAATCGATTAAATTTTCAGTTCTTATTACATGACATTTGAGTTGATTTTACTTCTGTTTAGTTTACTTGCTTCTTTTATGACAAATACACACCATTTGCAAACACCCATGTTTCTCTTTATATATATTGATATTTCAAATAATTGATCGGCTAGTCGCGGCTGAAAATTAGAATTTTTTCTGGGATGCTGTTTAGTGGGAAAATTACGTAATGCCGGTCTAGAACCCTGTTACATAACCCTATAACAGTCATCATGTAACATAATAGACCATTCTTATCCCATCCTCCCGACATGATACTGTGACACTTCATTCGGAGTATAGAGCAAATCATATTCTCCTAGTATTTCTTTATCATAGAATATTTGCGTACTGCAGTTTTATACGTGCCCACTTCTGTTCTGACCCTCACAGCCGAGCTAAGTAACACACCTGCTCGAATTATTAACCTCTGAGTTGTGCGGTTTTTTATGTCTTTATTAGCAGGAGAGTAGTATCACTGTTGCTCTCAACAATCAACTTGAGCAAGGCCTCTCAACGGCTGAAAATTCTTGGTGTAAAGCTTACAGAAAATCAGTAAGTTCCTGGAATGCCGACAGACGAGCTATGGAAACTATTCGCAAGGTAAATTTTTAAAACATGTCTCACTTTAACTAGATACTCTGTATCTTTGTAGTATGCTACAATAGAGTGAATAGTTTTCGCAATTTTGAGAAGCTGCACTTTTTCAATTGTGAAGTAGATGCAATTCCAACGTATTTTTTATTTTGGGTTATCTAATAACAGCTCTTTGTGCCCTACACAAGGGTAAGGTTGTATACATGTAACTCCTGTACCCGCCATTTGAATGGCCCTTGAGCCACTGTGGTCATGGGTGTTACCGTGTTAGACTCGACTCTTCCTTGTTGAAACTTTTTTTTTTCATCTTTTTTCTCTCTTCAACTCACGAGGATCTCTACGCAATGTTAATATATCCTTTTTCTTTCTTAACTATTTTTTTAGGGAATTTGGCAGGCAAAACCAGTCGAAAGATTGTACATTGAAGAACTACGACTCAAAATAGCTATGAAGGAAGAAGCTGCAAACATGAAGAGTGTGTTGGCTAAGGTATCACTGGAACGCAATGAAGCAGTGGACCACAAGATGACACTTGAGAAGCAAGTTGAAAAATTCAATCTCAAGGTGATGGAGTTGGAGAAGAAACTGTTTTCTGAAATGATATTGTCTCAAAAGTATAAAGATGAGCGCGACAAGTTGCAGATAGACAGAGGAGGTGCTCTCAGAGAAGCTGACGAGTTGAGAAAGCAACTTGCTGAACGACCTTTGATTGATCCCATCGTTTCTGAATTCTCTTACTTAGAGCTCCAGGAAGCCACTAACGACTTTGATCCATCCCTTAAAATAGGAGAGGGAGACTATGGTAGCATGTACAATGGTTTCCTTCATCATACTCAAGTGATCATTAAACTACTGGCCCCTAACAGCATGCAAAATCATCAACAGTTCGACGAACAGGTAATTTTACGTATATACATATTAACAAAGTTTGGGTTGGGTAAATTAATCATAAATTTACATGGAAATTATAAGGGTATGGGGACCGTGATTAAATATGAGTTGCGATATTTTATGTAGGTTAACTATCTAAGCAAGTTGCGGCATCCAAACTTAGTCACTCTGATGGGTGCTTGTCGAGAGCCTTGGGCTCTCATTTACGAGTATCTTCCTGGTGGAACCCTCGAGGACCGACTAATCCGTCACAACCTCCACTCTCCAGTACCTTGGCAAATGAGAATCCGGATAGCCATGGACATTTGTTCTGCACTCATATTCCTTCATTTGACCCAACCTAATGGCGTATCCCATAGTGGCTTGTCCCCCAAGAAACTACTCCTTGACAAAAACTTCACCTGCAAGATAACTGATTTTGGTCTAGTTTCAAAGGACAGCACATTAACGAACCATGAGTCGGATGTACATATTTTCGGAATTATAGTGTTGCACTTATTGACTGGAAAACAAGCAGACTTGGGGATATCCAAGGAAGTAGAGCGTGCTGTGCAGTTAAATGCTCTTGATAGCATATTGGACCCCTTTGCTGGGGAGTGGCCTTATGTTCAGGCTGAACAACTGGCACACATGGCTTTAAGGTGCTGCAACTCGAACATAAATGACCGACCTGACCTCGCATCTGATGTTTGGAGGGTTCTTGCACCCATGCAAGCTTCATGCTCAAGCATATCATCTTTGGCTTCTCGTGACCAACCACCACATTATTTCACATGCCCCATTCTCCAAGTAAGTTTTGGGACTTTTATGGTACTATAATATCAAATATTCGTTATGTTACTCATTATCGTGTGGCATGGGTGAGTATCCAAGTATCTAACTGGACTTTTCATTAAAATAAAAGCCATTTGTTTGACTTAAGATGAAGTGTTCCGGTGTCATATCCATGTTTGAATGTTGAGTGTTGTGCGCCAGTAGGCGAGATAATACGAGTCAGAGTAACATATTTTACGCAGTGGCAGAACTACCTAGAATTCTGGTTTATCAGATATCTCATCCAACCTGTTTATTGCAGGAAATAATGGAGGATCCACACTTTGCTGCAGATGGGTTTACATATGAAGCAGAGGCTATCAGAGGCTGGCTCGAAAGTGGCCACGATACTTCACCTATGACTAATATGAAGCTTGCACACCAAAACCTGACTCCTAATCGCGCTCTTCGGTCTCTGATTAAGGAATGGCTACAAACTACGTCAACCAAGTAAATAACTCTTTCAGTTTAATGGAAGCTCGCTCTGGCATCATCTTGTCAAGTGAATTTCCTAGTTCCGCGGTTGTATAGCTTGCGTTAGATACTTTTTGAGCATTGTATTTGCAATCACCTTACAATTTGAGGATGAACAAAAATCCTATTTCTAGTGTTTGACCAATAAAATGAGAAGATAGAGATGTTATGCATACAATTCTTACATTGCTCAAAAAAGTTGTTTTTTATGGGTAAACAGATTCGAGGTGACAAATTTACCGTTAAGACAAGTTTTAAATTTAGGTTATGATTATACTACTCAATACATTTACCAACTACGGAGTATCAACTAAGCTAGTTAGTATTTGCTCATAAGAATAGGGTAACGATAATCCACCTTCGTTTTTACTAACGCCGCTTAAATTGTATTTGAGTGACATTAAACAAAAGTGTAGTGACGTTATCATGGGAAAAAAATGGTTTTGCAAGTACTTCATTGTGGAATTGTTGTTTCCAAGTTTTGTTGCATTGTGCAATTACTAATGATTCTTTCACAAGTCCAATGCCCACTTGTGTGTTATGAGCGTAGAAAACCGATGAAAGTCTAGTTTAGAATATGTTGGATAAAATTAGTTGAAATCTGAAAAGATAGACGAATTAATGAAAATCATTTAACTAAATAGAAAATAGGAGCTCATAATGTAATTAATAGTACTACTAGTTTATTATTGTCGTATCTATCGAAGGTGTAAAGAAAGGAAGATAAAAGAATTTTCAACTATAGTCACTTCTTTCGGAATGAGAATTAGTTCTAGTATTATTAGTGTCTCAGACTCGGGCTGATTCAAGAAAAGGTAAAATTTTGACCACAATGTATTCCTTTGAACACACCTTAGAAAATTCGATATCTTAAATATAAATATCAATAAATCAAATCACGGTACTTAACATCGAACCAAGTTTCTTTCAAAAAAGCCACAAAATTATTGAAATAGTGACTACTTGTATCTAAACCTCCTTGGCTCCATCAAAATTTGACTCGTTCCGAATTGATCTGATCCTATTCAATCTCACTCGAATGTTTATTATCACATATCATCCATTATCTCTAAAATCTCTACAAACACTGAAAAATAATTCAAATCCAAAATGACCCAACTCATCCCGAACCAACCCCAATTATTGACCCTAATTCCGTCTTAAGCTTAAGACGGCTAAATACTTAAATACCATACCATTTGTATCAAAAGACAAAAACACAGTGCCTAGATATTCATATTACCAAAAGACTTGTATTATCTATGCAAGTTTTATGGTATTTGACTTGTTTTAATTTTAAGATTGAATATCAGTCCAAAAGAGACTTAGGCCTTGTTCTTTTGGACTTAATTTCAGCTCATTTCAGTTCAATTCAGCTTTATTCAAGTTCAGTTCACTTCAATTTAACTCCAATTAATTTAGTTTAATTTAGACTGTTTTAATCCAAAAGAACAAAACTTTGTTGAATTATTTTTTTTTGGTCAAGAGAAGCGGATTACATCCAACTAAAAACTAAAAGCAAAAGCACAAACCAAACTACACTACTCCTAAACAGACACACCATACTAGAAAGGGAACATAGGGACAAAGCGAGGCCACGCCACACCTCTCATATCTTGCTGAATGAGCTCAAACAATCGAGTCGGTAGGTTAGTATGATCCACTCGACATAACTGCACTGGCTGAGTTACACCAATATTGGCCATGAGATCGGCGCACATGTTTGCTTCCCGATAAATGTGGATAATCTGAACCTGCCATTGTGTGTCTTCAATAAAAGCCCTACATATCTGCATCAAATGAGAATGCGCCGTCGGATACGACTCCCTCGGTTCCAATATCTTCGCCACCACCATTGAATTAGTTTGGATGATAAGCCTCGGTATATTCCGTTCCTTAGCAACCATTAACCCTCGTCGCAATGCCATAAGCTCCGCTCGTGTCACCGTCGCAATACCCAATTTCTCTGCAAAAGCTTCAATGATGCGTCCATCTGCATTCCTAAATATACCCCCTGCTCCAGCAAGACCCGGGTTTCCTTTCGACGCCCCATCAATATTAAGAGCCACCCATGAGTGTGGTGGAGCAACCTATCTTATGAATACTTCCTTCTGCACCATTTCTTTATGTTTAAAGCATGAGACTAAGGCTTCCTTCGCATTAACCACTTCCCAGACGCGTTGATTGAGGAAAGCAACTGGATGCACATGTACACTCTCCGCTCTACCAAATACTCGATCGTTTCGCCACCGCCAAAGACACCAAACAGTCACTGTGAAAGTAGTAGCCCATAACCGGAGTTCCGCGCACCCTTTGTGAGTCAAGTTGTATACAATCCACTCCTTTACCCCCAAAATATCACAAAAAGAACTATCCTTCACGAAAGGGAGTAGGTTCCAGATTTTTCGAGCTTCCTTACAGTCGCGAAGGAGATGAAGTGTTGTTTTCTCATGCTCCTTACAAACAACACAAAGCGGATCCTCAGTGAAATTTCTCCTCGTACGATTCACATTCGTCATGACACGGTCATGCATAATCAACCAAAGAAATATTCTCATTCGTTGTGGCGCCCATGTCTTCCATGGTAGTTTCCAGTTCAAGTTCGGTTCATCATCAATCTGTCCTCGTATTAACCTGACTGCTGATTTTATCGAAAAGCAGCCAGCTGCTCAATACACTTGATCCGAGTTTTCATCCCCTGCCAAGAGCTCATAAGAAGCAATAGTTTGTAAAAGTTCAGGTGTTAAAAATTCAGCAAAAGCTTCCCACCGCCATCTCGTTTGCATATCCCACATGTCAGCCACCGAGGAGTCTTTAATCGCCTCAGGGACTTGACTTTCAGTTAAGTCAATAAGAGGCCTATCTGTTGCCCAACGGTGTTGCCAGAAAAGAGTATTCAACCCATTCCCTATAGTTGTACCCAATCCCTTCTTTGTAGTTTGACAGGCTAATCGCACACCTAATCAAAAATAAACCAACAGGCCTAAACTAATGCAGTAAAGGAAGTCGGGATCGTATCCACATGGAGACAAAGATGTTCTAAAATTCAACTAAAGTTTGTCTAAGTAACTGATCTTGGGGGTTTGGTTGTTGTTTAGCTAATCTAAAGACAACGAAAGGAAAGCAAGCAATTAATAAACGGGTTTGAAAACAATATAAGA
>VHZZ01004420.1:87646-98442 GCA_009801015.1 Silene noctiflora | reverse complement strand
CCTACCGGTTGGGAAGGTACTTCTCAGACTTTTTCAGCACTTCATCTCTTGTTCATCACTTAGCTTCCAATCCCGTTTCAGTTTCTCCCCATTCCTCAATTCCTACAAAATGAGAGACGACATAATATAACGGGAAATATGGGTATAAAATGCACGTAAAGATACGATAAACCGTATAAGAAAGGATTAATAAGTAAGAAAAAGGAAGGAGAATCAAGTTTAATGAGCATGTCTAAAAGTACATGTACAACATAACCAACCCGAATAAATACTAATTCATAACACACTATAATATAAGGTAACAACCTCTAAACTCCCGGTAAAATTAGTAAATGCCACCAATTTTATCCCTAGAGTAACCGTAGTACCCGGATATTATAGGACCATATATGAACCTCGATATGCGTGAGAGGACCACCGGACTTGAGAGACTACTCGAGAGTGAAGTATAACCATACACTAGACCAAATAGGACCTAAACAAGAGCTAGTGAGTCTGTAGTGGACCGACTAGACCGTCCAGCTGATCTAGTGGCTGGCACTCGGGTGAGTATGGTAATACTCAACGGAGTGAGTGGCACTCGGCCTAGTGTACTCGGCACTCGACCGAGTGCGTCTGAAAAGTACTCGATAAAGCTTATTTCAGAATCTTATCCGAAGTCATTTTATCCTTCTTCCTTATCACTGCAAATACTCTCCTTTCTCTATAACACCCTCACAAACACCTTCTTATGGGATTCAAGCATGGATTATAGGATTGCTTACCTTATCCTTCCTTCCTTTCACCAAGTAATTGATATCTACCCTTTTCTAGTTCTTATGGACCCTATCTTTTGGGGGTTTTGTTATGTGTGGTTAATTAGTAATTAGTATGGGTAATTAATGGGTTATAATAAGGGGTTTTGTGTTGTATATAGTGTAGGATGTATTGTAATAGTTGTTAAATGCTTTGTATAGGTCGAGATGGTTTCATGAGACGGAATCATGTTGGATTCGAGTAGCTTATCGAGATTGCTAAACGGTAGGTTAATCCTACTCGGTTTTGATAATGTAAATATGTGTTTGTATGCGCAATGTCACTTAAATCTCGTGATATAAGTAGTATTGCATTCACCATAGTAATTGGGAATTATAATGAGTCTCATTGTGTCGGAAATGCATTATAGTATGATGTTGGTTTGTGACGACTCGAGAGTCAGAATAATTGAGGAATTGTCATGTTCAATATTGTTCATGGCATGTTTGAGAATTGAGTCTCATGAGAAGTTATATAATCGGTATTTTGTATTTCATATTGCATTAGTGTGTTTGTTTTACATATAAGTGATAATTGGAGGACTGGTGGTGTGTGATACTTGTTATTGAGGAGACGTAAGGCTGTTGCGAAAACGTAACATGCTTGGGTCACCTCGTGAAGATTCCCACTTCAAGAGAGATGTGCACCTTAATAACTTGAGTCATGGAGGGACACGTGTGGTTGAGGCACGTCGTCTGGCAGGGTGTTGACCAAGACACCCGCGCGTTGTGGTTTCAAAGTGGCGGCACTTCTCCCACAAAACCTTGGTGAACCAAAGCACGTCATGAGCCATTACCGATTTGAACGACATTGAAACCGGTGAAAGGTGTGAACAAGCCTTCATTTGTGGAGTTGTTACCAATTTTTGTAGTAAATTGGAACCGTTCGAATACCTCCTGCCACATCAAGACACAAAGTAGTGACATGAACACTAAGAAATTCGTTACTCTTAGCATTTTATGTCTAGAATGACTCTTGCGAGGCCAAAGAACACGGATGCTCACATATATTTGGAAAGGGTACGTATTAGGAAGGTTTTTATTGGAACACCTAATCCCACCTGCCTCGATAGCGTCCGCTACTAATGATAAGAGAAATCATCTATACTTTATATGTTGATGATTATATAAATGCAAAGCAACATCCAATAGTTTAAACCTAGCATGTGAATATTTATACTAAGTCGGTTAACATATAATTTAGCATTCAATTGGGTCAAAGTGAAGAATTTATGTTCATTTACACTTGAAAAAGCAAAATAAGTAAATCATACCAGAGAAATAATAATTACATAACAAATAAATAAATTACAATGGAACTTTGAATTGACGTCATAATGACGCTCAAAAGGGATATATAGAAATAAAAGAAACAAAAATAACGAATATGACAAATTAGGGTGATAATAAGAATAATAGTCGATTAGAAATCTAATTAGAAAGACTACGTCAAAACGAGAAGAGTTTAGAGATATAAACAAACCCAGAACAGGCGCAGCATCTGTTACGCCCTCTAGAAAAGGCGCATCAGTTTATGCGACTATTCTTGAGTTGGTTCTGACTGTCAAAGTCAGACCTGCGGGTCAGTTTTTGTTTGTTGGTTTATTTAGATGTATCATTGATATGAAACTCGAAATGGAAGTGGTTTACTCAGATTATTTATACTACGATCGTCATAAAGAGAAAAAACATATACAAATGGCGAAGTTTAATGATTTGATACGGAAGGATCGAACCTTTAAAATCCGGGTTTGAACAAGAGACGAAAACCCGCAAATATTGAATTATAGGGGATTTAATTCGATAATTACACTATGAAACAAAAATAAGAAACTTAAAATTTACACAACACATAAAGAAAACGAAACAAAGAAAAATAACGAAATAGCGAGTACTCGAGGAAGAAGAAGAGCAGCAGCAGACAGGGAGCTCCTGGAAGAGGCGCAGCAGTCGCTGCGATTATTCCAGAAGGCGCATCTGCAGATGTGATTCTTCATGACATTCCTTCCCTGCTAATTCGTCAAAAAGAGTTCAAAAACATGATTTTGAAAACGGTTTTGAGAATGCTTATGATATAAACTCTTACATAAATTATAAAAGCATAAAATAAATACAAATTGAGATTTTAAACCCCCAAACGTATATGTTTACGAAGGGAGATTAACTAAATTGTCGTTAGTAGTTGCTCGACTCGATGTATATTCGAAAGCGCCCTTGAAAAAAGATTTTATTAACAAAATTGATTAAGTGGAGTTGGTCAAATTGGTTGTCATGCAACGAGACTAGTACCTAGAAGGATCGGGGTTTATGTGTTTGAGTAGAGGAAGCACGTAGTCGTGCAAAGCAATAACAATGGTCTTAGAAAGCAAAGAGAGAAGAGAAGGCGCATACACTCACGTGAAGAATATGAGGCAGAGGCCTCTATTTATACTAATCACGAGGTGGAAAATTAGGAAAGAGATAATATTTGGAAGAATCCGGAATATTCTTGAAACATGTGAAAACCAGCTTAGGAAGAGGGGCAGCAGGCAATGCGACCTTTCCCTGAGGCGCAGTACTCTCTGTGTCTTCTCTTGAGGCTTTCCCTCTTTAGCAAGAAATATCTCCGCGGTTTTATTTGGGAATTAGGAAAGATGTAGGCTTCCTTATTCCGCAAAACAAGTTATTTTCGAGAATTAAACAGTTAAAATAATATTTAGTAATAAAACTTTAAAATATTCGGACTCGATTTTAAAACGGTTTTAGAAAATGAAGACGGTTATATGACCCGGACTCCAAATGTACTCTAATTACTACCAAAACAACTTTATCAGCATTTTGATGACGACCACGGGGTTGACATGATTGTTTGTGCTACCATTTGTCGATGAACTTTCGAAATGTTATAAAATCGCTTCGAATGCTAAACATGCGGTACAATTATCACTAGGTGTTTAGTCGAAGGTGCAAAAATGAGGTATCTATAAAGCCCTCACCTTGACTGAGGCTTGAACAAGGCAAAAGTCAAAGTATAGCATTCAGGTCAATCGAAGACTACAACCTGAAGACTATGGCTACACGAGGTGACTGATCGAAGGACCTATCATCGGGAACATTTTATAGTTTGTCGACTTCCGGGAAGGCTCGTTTAAAGTCCATTAGAATACATTGGAAAGCTCGCGAACCATAAGAAGAAATATACCTGAAACACCCCTGGGTGAAACGAGACTGAAGGCGCTTCGGCAAAACTTGTTTGTCTGAAGATAACTTGGTGTCTGAAGGCATTAGAGGTGACAGGGCTTCTGAAGAAACTTCTTAACTTTTCTGAAGACTACCTCTGTAAGGAAGGCTGGAGGATAACTCTTTGAATGGATGATACGAAGACGTTTTTGAAAGCTAACTGAAGGGAATTTCTGAAGAAAGAACATATAAAGGATTATCTGAAGGTTATCTTGAAGGGTATCAGAAGGATTACTGAAGGGCATCTGAATTATTAGGGAAGGACCGTATGAAATATTTGAACTATCCGAGGGGTTATTTGAATTATTTCAATTGATGATTTTGAAGGATGAAGGATCTGAAGTCGTAAGGTAATCTTCTGTAAGATCTGAAGGATCGAGGTAAGCTTCTGAAAGATCTCAAGGATCAAAGTAAGCTTCTATCGAACTCCGCGGGGAATAATATTAAAGGTAGCAGGACATTGGTAGGAATTGCTAGAATACGAGGTAGGAGTTTCTGAGAACCGCTGTGGAGAGAATTTATCTTGCGTTGGTCTCAAGTGAACTCTGTTTATCGAGTAGTTCAAGGGCTGTAGGCGGCAATGAACTCTCGCCGGGGGATAAAAATTATGTAATCTGCTGAGAAGAATCGAGAAGTACAAGGGCTGTAGACCTGCACTGAACTCTCGCTGGGGAAATGTAAACCGATGCGGAGGATCGAGACTTGGTCGAAGCCCCTAGTTGGAGTGACGTCTTCTTCTTATAATTATCTGCATGTTTAGTGGTCACACATATTCGCAGTCTAAAAGAAAAAGTATCACATAAGCATATACATACATAAGCAATTGAGACATAACCTCGCACAAATTTTGGGAACTCTCTTTTATTTAAAAAAAGTTCAATTTTTTTTAAAAGGTGCGATTTGTTGCTTGTAATGCGCTATGAATATTCAATGGGCTCTAGATGCATGACCGATGCAACATAGATTGACAGACATAAAATGAAAGCCTGATGTGAACGTGATTTGGACTAATACAAACATGGATTGGCAAACTTAATACAGACTTTGATTTGACATGACACGGGGATGACTCCGATAGACTTTGCCTAAGTATGCACAACCCCTAGCCAGATGTGGGTGACAACGCATATCAGTTCCAAAGGTAGAAGATCTGAAAGATTAATGGACATAAATGGTAAGGCATGGATCAACCGTCTTCTTTAGACATATTTCGACATCGTTTGATGCACTGAAATGCTTTATTGAGGCTTGATAACTCAGAGAATCGATCTACGACTTTTGTCATCGTCTAGACTGAGCATTAGCTTGACTCAAATGATACTCGATGAATAAAAGGGAGGAACAATGGAATTGTTTCATCTCGGAAGAGAAGCTCCCAGGATTATAACATAACTCGGGTATTTGGTAAAAATGGAAACTAGGCAACGAGAAGGAGACCCCGGTAAAGACTTAAAAATGGAGAGTTACAGCGGTTGGGATGACTGCGAAGTTTGAGGCGATGGCAATTAAGGTTAAAAGTTGATGGTTGGGATGGTTGCGTCCTTTTAGAGGACTGCCTACGTATTCACGTGAGTTGAAATAAAACCAAATCGTAGTTATGAGCTGGCTTTGAGAATTAAAGTCGAAAGTTAATAGCTGGGATGGTTGTGTCCTTGTAGAGGACTGCCTTCCTTTTCACGTTAAGTGAAATCAAACCAGATCGTAGTTCTGAGTGTATGTTCCTAAGATAACTGTTAGGGCCTTAAAATGCTTGGGTCTTGAGGGTATATTCCATTAGGTGACTTGAAGAATCTATTTGATAAAATTTCTTTTTTGATCATAGACCAAAGGGGTGTAGTTTATAAAAATTTCCTTGTCATGTGAGCACACTTAAAAGCGGGCCCTAACGATGAATTGGGTATGTCCCGTTCTAGACAGCAAAGTACTTGAAGACTCCGTATCTGGGTCAAGATGAAAATGGCTAGGATATTTTGGAATGTGGACCTTGGAAATAAGAAGCTTCGAATGAACAAATATCTAGACCTTGATTTTTGAGGTTAAAGCTTGATGTGGTTATGGCTTGTAATATGGCTTGAAAATGGGGTCTCATACTTGATGTAGCATGAGCACCAAAATGGGGTAGGTTAATTGACACGGTTTCAGATATCCATGTCTTGGCCCTAAAGAATGGGTATATACTCGACGAGTTTGAGAGGATTCTCAAAATTCCTAACAATGTCTCTATAATGGTCTCGAGAAGGACATAGGTAGAAAGCCTATATGGTGGTTCTAGCTCACCATATGGCATCTTCACAACTCGAGTTCGGCTTTTGACTTGTGGCATCTAGTTTTAGGCTTTTCTTTAGATTTCAGCATTTAATTTCAGGGTTTGGTATTTGATTTCAAGGTTGTTCTTGATTGGATTTAGATTATTGGTACGGGATCTACCTTGCATGTTTCAGGATGCATCTATTGACCCTTCGAAAATAACTTTTATATCAGATATTGACATCGATCTCTCTTCTCGATTATGTCTTTATTCTTTGGCTCATGGCATTTGGATCTGCTTATGATTTTGATGATGACTTGTTATCATGGATTTGTTGGAGTAGGTGTCCTCCACAATAGTGCGTTTACATTATAAATCTCATTAAAGGAATACAATAAGGATATTTATTTTATGATCCTCGTCAGATTATTAACGTAAATCAATAACGGTTGGAAGACTAGAGTTTGACATTATTGTCGTATGACGGCGGTGACCAACTGACCCCTTTCGGTCACACCTAGAGGAACAAACCCAAATAGTAAACTAATTAATTGTATGAGATACAGTTTAATTGGTCCCTTGATAAATTGACTAAGACGTTAGTCGATTAATTTAATTTAGAGAGATATCGAGTTATGAAATCGAGGCACGAAAGTTATTATTTAATTACACGAGAATTGAATAATAAATTTTAATGAGATGGGTTTTAGTTAATTAATTGTTAATTTCTTAAAATTGTACTAATCGATTAATGTGATTAATATTAGTACTTAAATTATATGTGTAGATGTACACATATATTTACGGAGTGTTATTGGACGAAATTAATCGGAAAGCATTTAAACATGAAATGATGTTTAAGTGGAAATTTACACGTATTTGTACGACAAATATACGAACAAAAATGGACCCTAAATGGATGTCTTGAACCGTGTGAATAAAGAATAAGTGGATGGTTATGGACACCATCATTATTCTTCTTATGCATGCTTTTTCTTCCCAATGTCTTATACCTTTTTGCATTTCATATGTGCAATCATAAAGCATTTAAAGTGACACTCAACCTCTCACACTCACCCATACCACCAGGCCTCTCCTTCCTTTTATGAGCAATGGTTGCTCATTTTTACACCACTAATGCATGTGGAAAACTAATTAGATTATCTCTCTAAAATCTCAAAAGAAAATTACTAAGATTTAGTAATTAAAAATCTTAATATTCACTAAGTGTTAGTAATATTAAAATTATTATCAAGGGTAATCTAATATTATATCTAGTTAATATATATATATATATATATATATATTAGATCTTGGGTGTTTTGTTCTTGGGTGAAATTGATTGGAGGTATTATTATTTGGATACTTGGATTATTTGAAGGAACATCCATTACTTATAAGCTCAAGAAMAATAAGAAARKAGTTCTTATTRTGCCCCATATTKTATTCYATACCAATGTAAGGAAATCTGATTTCTTTACTCCTTTTATTTATAAATGCCTTTTATATTTTATGCATGTTACATAGATCTTAAGTTCTAAATTAAAAGTAATTTGGTATACTAATTAGAGAGTCTAATTAGAGGTCTATGAACCTTTCAGGATTTGGGTCAGACTAACACCTTTTACGAGGAAAGGGACGGTCTTTAGTAAACGGGTTGTGTATTGTGGGGAATGGGCTTGCCTTCCATCATAGATCATTAATAAGGGAGATAGCCTGGATTTGTCCTAGAATCTATTGAGTATGCTCGTCCTAAACAGGGTTAAACATGGAATAGGTAAGGAAAGAACACGGAATTTCTAGTTCTCCACCACTCTGAATGGAACATTGTTTAAGTGTAGTCACATTGACTTAACATGTTGGGTCATTCGTTTTAAAATGTCTAAAATCAATTCTTGTTGTCACGGGGAATAGGAAAGAAGTATAAGAGAGGAGTATGTGGATTAAAAGTTTTTCTTTTATTGAAACGACGAATAAATTTATCATAAACTCGAGAAGACATGTGACTCGTAGAACAACCCCCAGGTTGTCACTAGGAATGTAAATGAAGAAAGACAGATACTAGAACAACTATGGGAACTAAAGCCTAATCATAACCGTTATCTTCGAAGGATTCTCTTTTGGCATTTGGTGGCTTGAATTTATGGTCTTGATCGTTGAACCATTTGAGCATCACGCCTTGATTTCTTGGAATGACGAGTGGAGAATAGTCGAGGAGGGTTTCTTTCATTGCTAGAATGGTTAATCCGTGAGGATTGACTAACCTATCTTGCTGGTTAAAATCTGAGAGAAGCAATTTCCAACTATCAATCATATCCTGGATCACATGCTTGAGCCTATAGCACATCTCGGTATCGTTTCCATTACCTCTGTGATATTGGCAGTATGAATTATTGTCCCGAATCCTGGTCTTCTTTTCAGATATTTGATCAGGTGTAGGCCCAATCGGCTTCAACTTCCATTGTTTCATGAGTCTCTGAAGGGCATCGGCGTATGTAATACCAATTTCAGTAAATTTCCTAGGAGGTGTACCCTTTTTTTGATGGAAGCGTTCGATAGGATGACCTCGTTGATGCGTGCTATCTCCATCGATAAATTCTCAACAGTTTTAAAAACCTTTCAAACGGTATGCATAATTTGGGTTAAGGCATTTAATGACATGTTCGACTAATGTCCCCTCCCCTGATTGATCAAGCATTTGTGATTTGCTTTTCCTTTTCACCAAATGATTTGTGGAGTACTCATTGTCTTGGTTATCTGAAGGATTCAACTCCTTATAAGGGTACTTGGTTTTTGTGTTTGAGCTAATTAGGAGCGAGACAAAAATCCTGCCATCCTCGATTCCATCTTGTATGACATGCTTAAGCATGTATCAATTCTCGACTTCATGTCCTCTGGCCCAATGGTATTGACAATACGAATTGTCATCCCAAAATTGGGTTACGTTTTCTATCTTAGAATCCGGGGTTGGACCAATAGGTTATATGAGACCCAAAGAGGACAATTTTTCCAAATCTAAGGCATACGGTATGCCTAGAGTGGTGAACGAACTTGAACGGTTTCTTAGATTCTTCGATGAAGGCTCCATGAGGTTACCTTTGGAGATTTTGATTCTTGGATAAGATTGATATAAGGCGTGAGAAGAACTAAGGATAAGTTGTTCATTTGTCTTTCCCGAGAGAGTGCTAGGTTAAGTGATTGTATGAACACCCTCTCCCTTTCCCAGTGGTTGGGTATCAAATTTCTTACCCATTTCAGCAAACTGTTTTTCATAGGTGACAAATTTGTCTTCCATATTAGAAAGCATGGTGTTCAGATTATTGATGGCTTCCTCTAGTTGGGAAACTTTATTGTTGATGGCTGCAGAAAGTATACGTAATCCACTTTGGATATCGTCGTCTTCGAGGAAATTAATTTATTTACCACCGAAAGGAGCGAAGAGGTGAGAACAGTCTAGGAATAATTCTTGGTCTTGTTTGATGATGTTAGACCCAAGAGGGTCGATCTTCTTGAATTCATCAATAGGAGGTGACAATGGTAGCTTTCCATTTTCGATCATATCCTGGATGATATGATTTAAGCAAAATCATTCTTCCGTATCATGTCCCCTACCTTGATGGTACAGACAATATAAATTGCCGCTCCATCTAGGAAATAGTCTTTCAGGGTCTAGTGTTGGACCGATTGGATGGCGTTTTCCCAGGGAAACCAGTCTTTGTAGAGCTATTTCATATGTAGTTACGAGTTCAATGAATTTCCTAGGAGCTCGTCTTAACCTTCTAGGTGGAGTTTCCAAGAAGTTGACTCATATATCTTCATTGGCTTGCTTAGTTGGACGGGTCATGTTGGACCTAGATGTTGCACATCTATGACAAGGCTTTGGGGTACGAGAAGATGGTGAAGGTTTCATTATGCCCATTTGGTCATCCACATTGATGACACGAGTGCTCAAGTCTTTGACAGTGGCCTGCAGATTCCTGATTGTAGAATTTGTCCTTCAATGACTAACTGCATGAGGGACAAACTTCCTTGAACACTTTCATTGGAAATCGCAGAATTCCGACCGAGAAGAAAATAACGCGCGTTACAACGTGATTTGGCATGGGACCACACAAACGAAGTCAACAAGCAACTGAAACACATCTAAAATTGGCAACATAGAGGCCAGATAGGACAACTAGACGGACTTGTGAGTTCTTGAAATGTCGTGAGTGACTTCTCGTGTTTGAACTCACGGTGTTGACTTTGACTTTAGACTCGAGTGGTGATTTTGATGGAGTGATGTTTGGAAAAATAACTTTATTGGCAGGGTTGGTGATGACGCACAACTAGTTGGATGTGACATGTGTTTAAGACGGACTTGAACCTAGGCTCGGGTGTATGTGAAGATACCTTTGATAGGCTGTCGCACACCTATGCAAAAATACCCTTTGGTACAAAAAATAAATGTAGTATTAAGGGGTCGAATCCACAGAGAGCTTGGTTGTTGTTCTAATTGAATTGGTATGGGTAGATTTCTATCTAAGTCGATCTCG
>VHZZ01004419.1:8106-19006 GCA_009801015.1 Silene noctiflora | reverse complement strand
GAAAAATTCGTTCGTCTCTGTGGAATTCGACCCCTTTATACTACATTTATTTGTTGTACCTAGGGTATTTTTGATAGGGTGCGACACCTCGTCAAGAGCCCCTGTTCCTGTACCTGTCAATAACCGAGGTGGCAGTCAGCGCAATACTAGTTCGGGAACATGAGGGAGCACAAAAGCTAGTATATTACATCAGTAAGTTTCTACTGCCTGTAGAGACCAGGAACTCCTCACTTGAAAAACTTATTTTGGCTCTTGTCACTGCTTCCCATAAGTTGCGTCCCTACTTTGAATTGCATACCATCTTAGTAGTTACTAGTTATACCCTGAAAGCCGTGATGAGGAAACCAGAACTATCAGGGATAATGGCCAAGTGGTCAGTCCACCTGAGCGGGTATGATCTGAAATTTAAGCCTTGAACAACAATAAAATCGCAAGCATTGGCTGACTTCATCTCAGATTTCAGTCCAACACTCCAGCAGGAGGCCGACAATGATGTGCTGACCCTAATAGAGGATAAAGGTGACCAACGGTGGGTACTCTATGTTGATGAGGCCTTCAACATGAGAGGAACTGGGGTAGTTCTGGTACTTCGTTCCCCTTAGGGGGAACAGATTGTACAGGCAGTACGATGCGAGTTCAGAGCTACTAACAACGAAGCAGAATATGAGGCCTCATCCTGGGCATGCAGTTAGCTTTGGATCTTCATGTGGGGCACATAGAGGTGTTCAGTGATTCACAACTCATCGTAAATCACGTGAACGACGTCTACGCCGCCAGAGATTCAAAGATGACTGCCTACCTCAGGGTCGTAAAAGAATTGATACTCCGTTTTACAACTTTTTCTATACAACAAGTTCCTAGAGACCAGAACGTGAAGGCCGATGCACTGGCCACCCTTGGAGCTACCTTCAAGCCAGGAGAAATTTTAATGATTCCTATCATACATGTGTTGGAATCAGCTGTTCGCAAATATGGAACTGCTGGTGACGAAACATACACGCAGTGGACGCAAGAAGCACGGGTCCTATGCATCACAGACAACCTGGACGATCCGTCTGACTGGCGACAACGATACTATGATTGGTTGCGCAATAATGTGCTCCCTTCTGGCAAGAAGGAAGTGTGAAGTTTCAAGATGAAAGCCTCCAGGTTTGTATTGATTGACGATGTATTGTTCAGGAAGTCCCTAGCAGGCCCATACCTATGATGCCTGAGCGGTCAGGAGGCACAGGCTATTATGCATGATATCCACAGCGGGGAATGTGGAAATCATGCAGGGGGCAGGAGCATGTCTAATAAGGTGCTCAGGAAGGGATACTTCTGGCCAACTATGCGTAAGGATGCCATGGAGTACATTAAGAATTGCGATGCCTGCTAGAGGCATGCACCAGTCAGCCATCAGCCTGCAGAGCCATTACATCCGATAATCTCACTGTGGCCCTTCATGAAGTGGGGGATGGACATTGTGGGTCTCTGCCCCGTGCCCCGGGAAATATGACTTACATTCTCGCTATGACGGACTATTTCTCTAAGTGGATAGAGGCGTAGGCGTTGCCCCAGATTCATCAAGCGGAACATCATAAGCAGATATGGCATCCCCTCAGAAATAATATGTGACAATGGGTCCCAGTTTGTGTCTGATAAAGCTGAGGCCTTCTGTGCCAGGTGGAACATTGCACTGCTCAACTCTACTCCCTGAAACCCTCAATCCAATGGCCAAGCAGAATCTAGCAATAAGATTGTGATAGAGAACCTGAGGAAGAGGTTGCACGAAATGGGAGGCAAATGGGCAGATGAGCTCCCCTTGTTACTATGGTCTGACAGAACCATCCCTAAGGTGGCAATAGGGCAAACTCTGTACAGCCTGGTGTATGGAGCGGAGCCTGTGATTCCTGATGAGGTACGAGTACCAACACACAGGTATGGGTGCATTACTAAGGACACGGACCATGTGGAAATGGCAAGCAGCCTGGATACTGTGGACGAACTCAGAGCCAGCGCCCATATTAGAATAACCTCATACAATCAGACTGCTGCCAGGAGTTACAACAAGAACGTGAGGATCAGAACCTTGCAGGTAGGGGATATGGTGCCCAGGAAGGTTTTCCAGAATACCAAGAACAAGCGAGCAGGAAAATTCGCCTGCAACGGGAAAGGGCCGTATCAAGTAGAAAGCGTGGTGGATAATGGGGCGTATAAGCTCATGACCATGGAAGGAAAGCTCATACATAAGCCATGGAACATTGTCCACCTGAAGAAGTACTAAATTTGAGCTCCTTTAGTCAGGATCCTCCCACAGTAGGTACAAAATTCGTAAATCTGTACAGGCACAACTGGTACAAAAGGCAACTTCATGTAACTAACTTTGTCATGAAACAGTTAACACGAAAGGGAGTACAACGCCCAGAATCCACCCGCTGGAACCACGGACCAGACTCCTGAAAGGTACAACAAATAGCACTAACAGTCTTGGAATTATCTTTAATTCTTACTATCTGAGCAAGTAACGTGTTTTTTCCTTCTCCAGCTCAACTCCAAAGTGAACACCGTCCACCTGACAACGTACCACGTTCAGAACTCACGTGCTAGCCACCTAGGACCTATCAGGTACTGATAAGGGGATGACAACTTTAAATGTACTCTTAAGATTATCTTTGTGAAATTTCTTATTTTTCATCCTACAATGTTGTCGTAACAGAGAGCATTGATGGAGTAAGCGAGGGAGCTGCGTCTTTTAGATGTCTTTTCAAAGGGCCTGGATTAGAAGATGTTTTATTTTTTATAAGTTTGGAATGTACCGCCTCAGGAAGCACAGTTGACGCTCCTGAAAAACTTTCTCTTTTGTAATTTTCTCCCTTCGTATTTAAATAAATTTGGTTTCCTTCCTTCTTTGAGATGTTTAGGGTGCATTTTTTAGTTTGCAATTAATCCCCAGCAGTCCAATAGAAATAGGGACTAGCAAAATATTCCTCCTGCAGGAAGTACATCGTGCACGTGGTCGACGAAGGAACTTCGGTGTTCCGTCAGGACGAACAAACTCAAGTACCACCATAGTCACCCCAACAGAACAGTGCGAAAAAATGGCCAACAAACAGACGCATACAAACACAGAACAAGTACGCACAACAAGAACAAAATGAAAGTCAAACAACTAACATAAAAGAAACCCCAGAGGGGGCAAAAGTACGATGGTAAAAAAAAAAGCCACAAAGGGCAACAGCCGAATAAAAATTACAAAAGACAAAGGGGCATTCCCCATTTAAACTACATGATCTGAAGCAGGCTCAGCAGGAGTAGGAGTAACAACGGAATCAGGAACAATCCCCTCGGCAGGGACTACCACTTCAGCTTCCTCCTCGGTCAGAGCCTCTTCAGCAAACACCGCCTCCTCAGCAGGAGTGACCTCCTCAGCAGAAGGGCCACTCTCCTCATCCTCCGCCATCAGCTCGTCAATGATGCTGAAATCTGGCTTGGTGGGGAAAGCGGTAGCAAACTGCTTCTCTTCATCAGCCAGATTCCAGGAGGTGTAGGTCCCAGCTTGGAACTCTTGGAGACGCTTAATTTTAGACTCCCAGGTGGCTTACACCAGAGCGTCTAGGAGCAACTTCTTCAGAGTTCCTACCTGGTCCTGTGCTGTGGCCAGGCTGTCGGCAAGAGAAGAATTGGTGCTCTCAACCTTCACCAGTTGCCTCTGCGTATGGGTTAGCTGATCCCACGCCATCTTCTTATCCTCATCAGCCAAGGTGAGCTGAGACTCCAAGTCAGAAACCTTCTGCTGCAAGGCACTCACATCGCTCAACAGATGGGGGACCTCCTTGCGAAAGAAGAGGTTAAGTTGAAGACCCTGCAGGAACAGCTGGTATGAGAACACAACTCCAGGGAAAACACGAAAGAAAATTAAGAAACCACACTCACAGCAAAGGCAGTCTCCGCTGAAAAGTCCAGCATTTGGTGAAAGGGCATGGCGCCTAGGTTCTGGGCAGCAGCAGGAAGCAGGAACTGCTCCAATTGGGGCCAGAGAGGAACATCAGAACTCCCCCATAACCACGAGGGAAGCGGAGCAGAGTGGTAGTGTTGGGCGGAGCAGGTCTAGGCGCCAGACCCGGGGTAGCCTTTGGTTCCGGCTCAGCAGGGGCGTAACCTTCTTCTTGGCAGCAGGCTGAGGAGGCACAGTAGACAGTTTGCGCTTCTTCCTCTCCAGAACGGAATCAAGAGAAAATGGGGTCTTGCCTGCACAAGGGTCACAGCACCAGTCATACAACATCCTTCCGCAAAAACAAAAACATCAATAAACGATAAAAATAACACAAGTGGCGCCTCACCAATAGAAATTCTTGGTTCTACTAAGGGGTCAGCGCTAAGGCCAGCCGAAATCCCTTCTTCAGGTCCCGCTAAGTCGTCTAGGTCCAATTCTTCGTCCACGTTGAGCGGGTGGGAGGAGGAACCCGATGGATGAACAGAGAGGAGGTCCGGGAAATTAAGGATTGAGGAAGGCAAAGCAAGCAGACGAGAAACTGCAGAAAGATCCTTTGAGAAAGTCGGTTGAGGCAGCGCTGCAAAAACGTACAAGTAAGAATCGTGAGATCAAAAGGAGTCAAGAGAATGGACATCGAGGGTTACCTTATACAGGACCCCACTTGTCCAGCATATAGTCAGGGGTAGGAGAAATGGAGTCAATCTTCACAAAGATGTCGCGAGAGAACCAGCCATCGTCTCTCACTTTGGTGGGGAGGATGATCCAAGCATTAATTTTGTTGCAGGAACGAAGGGTCACCAGACCATGAACCAAGGATCTGACAGAGTACATGGCAACCAGATCGCCAAAACTCGGGCCAAGGCTTTAGTCCTCATCTAAAATGCACAAGGACACCAGTACCCGCCATGAATGTAGCATAAGCTGAATCATCGCCAACTTATTGAAGGTAAGGAGCCGCTGCACCACAGGAGGAAGGGGGAAGGTAAATCCCAAATGAAAGACGTGCTCATACAAGCACGCCCGACCAGGATTGTAAAAGTCTGGAGCCTCGCCTGGTTAGGGAAGGTGGATCACCACATCCTCTCCAAACCCAAACTTCTCTCGCACCTCAGCTACATCGGTATCGGCGTAAAAAGAGTCACACATATGAGGTTCAGTAAGAATGCCAGTAGAAGCGAATGGGTTGGAAGAAGGAGGTTGCGGCGAGGGAGAGAGAGGAGAGGCTTGGCGGTTGGATTTTTTAGGCATAGTGAGTGAGGGAGAGGAAAGGAGGAAATACCTGGGAGAAGAAAGAAGTTGGGTGAGGAAAGGAAAAGTAAAAGTGATTGGGGATTGGGGTATTTAAAGGTGCGTAGTTGAGGGAGAGTGGGAAAGTGAGCAGTTGAGGGAGCGTGGGGAAGTAAGTAGTTGTGGGGGAATAAGAAAGTGGGAAGTTATGATGAAGTGGTAGATTAAGGAGTTAAGGCATAGCGAAAGGCGTGCCCTGATAAGACAACCGCCAGAGCATGCGTGGCTGAGCAGCTTCCAGCCGTTTTTCTCTTTGAAAAAAGCAATTGCCATCATTGCATGGGCAAGTGAAGACAATTACTTTGGGGGTAATTATTTGGGTTAAAATCCACCACATATTCTTAGGATGACGTGGCAGCACATTAGTGGGTCAACAACAATCTTGGGCGCGACCTATAAAAGGGAATAACCCTGGTACCTGAAGAGAAGGAACAAGGTACTTGCAGAGAAGGAACAAGGTACCTGTAGAGAAGGAACGAGGACCAAGTCAGCAGTCAACACAACAGAACCCGTGAGAATAGGGAGGTTGAGCAACAGAAGGGGACATATCCTACAAGGGAGCCTATTCAAGAGAAGGCCTATAAATACCTCGATTAGAGTGAAGCAAGGGACAATTCGTATAACAGACACTCACAGTCACTCACAACTTAAGATCATTTACTTAGCTTAGTCACGTCATTGTATTTTCTTCCAAAGTTTTACATTCGACATTGTTCTTCCTCAGCATCCACAAACAATTATAGTGCATATATTGGCGGGATACCGACTTCCCCCGCGGTTTTTCCCACATTCGTGTTTTCCGCGTCACCAATCTCTTTGTTTCATTTTTACTTTCGTGCATTATTTCTTTATTTATGTATCTTTGTTTTTCGAGTGTTTACCCTTGTTAGATGTGATTTTGACCATTTAGACTCGCTCTTTATTTAATCGGTAGTAGGTAATATTTTACCAAAATAGCCGGCGATGGATAGGGACTACTTCCTCCGCCAGAAGTGGCTTAGGATGATGGAGGATAAGACCCTGGCCTGGAGGGTTAGGGGTACCTTATGGATGACCTTAACCAACCCGATCAACCTCCCCAAGGTTGACCATCTGACTGAGTGGACCGATTACATGCTACCCTCTACCCTGGACTACCTGATTCTGAGGCATGTCCTTATGGATTTGCCAGAGCCGACCTACGCCACAGGTAGGAGGATACCGACCCAGCCGGCCCGCACAGCCAGAAGGACTAGGGTGACTAGGGAGACCCCGTAGGAGACCCCTTTGGTACCACAGGGAGGACCCATGTACGGGTACCCAGGCTACCCTACGGTACATGACCCTAGAGTGCAGATGACTGAGCTGGCGGAGCGGCTTTCCAACACTTTGGTGTTGAGAGGACTGCAGGAGATTACACAGCGGTAGGATATCGGGGAGGGGCTTGCTCAGCCGGCGTGGTAGAGGGGACCCTGTGATGACATTGGTGTTTTTCACTGCTATGGGGTGGACCGTGATTCTTGGGGTACACCAGTGAGCTTCGGGAGAGGGTGCTTCACTGAGCCGTAGGGAGATAACTACAAGAGTTAGCTTGATGGTGAGGGTCTATGGATTGGGGGAGTGTATGGTGTACCGTTGCCTGCCTTCAGGGGAAGAGTTCAACTCGGCACCGTCAGGTTTTGGAAGAGGATATGATGTTGGGGGTTTATCAGGAGCAGGCTAGGAGGAGGAGGAGGAGGATAATAGTTAGAGCAATTCCTTTGTGTCTTTTTAGTTGTTGTTTATTGTATTTCTTATGTTAGATTTGGTGCCTTACGGCACATGATATTTTATGACCATGTTTATAAAGCGGGCATAAGGCCTCAACAGTTGTCTTTTTGATGTTCTTTATTGGCATGTGACTCAGGGTGACCTCGGGTGATTATGATGATTTTGTTGTAGTTATAACAGTTGGGGTTTCTGTGTTCGGATATGTCTTTGACCTATAAGGACTCGACCGAGTGTCAGGAGGTACTCGACCGAGTAGAGCGAACTCGACCGAGTACCAGCAGCACTCGACCGAGTGCCATATGGGCAGGATAATTGAGTCTTATGGTCATGTTGAGTGCTTGACCGAGTGGGAGGTACTCGACCGAGTGTGTGGGATTTGACCAAGTAGCTTTTACTCGGCCGAGTGTTTCCAGTCCAACTTGATATTCTTTCTTTTGCTGCGTGTTGCTTTGACACGTGTCCCACGTGTATATCGTGTACAGGGTATACAATGTTAGCCGACTGGTGACGTTGAGACATGATCTAACTTAAGACCCTAACTAGGGGGGGGGGGATTGACCTGGTGGAATGCTACTGTATGGGGCATAAGTTATGTTTCCCGACCTTGAATGTTTGACAAACCTGATGTTGACTCCTTTATGGGATAGAGTACCACCGTTGTGACGTTGCCCGATCGGAAGGTGAACTTCGAGGGCGAAGTTCTTTTTAAGGGGGGGTAGAGTGGGTTGCGCGCGTGGAAAACTGTGCTATAATCGTGCTAATAGTGTTATATATATATATATATATATATATATATATATATATATATATCATATATCGTGTTACGCTGGATGGTGTTTTATTACGTTATTTAATTGTGGAAAAAAAAAACTTTTTTGTTGGACAAGCGTTATATATGTGTAAAGATGACTTTAATTTTATGTTGCTGGCGGCATTACAATTCATAGGAGGCCGTTATGCGATGCAAAAATGTGATTGATGATGGTGTCCACATGTATACATCTTTTACATTGATAGTGTGATAAGACGAGTCAATGTGATATGTGCGAACGGGATATATGGTGTTGACGTAGCATTGAGACTACGGATGGTGATGGTTAGATGAGTTATATTTTGTAACGGACCTTATTAGTTAAGTCTTAGTGCTCGCTAATAACCCTGGGGGTTGGGAGTTGAACTTCGGGGACGAAGTTCTCTTTAAGGGGGGAATACTGTAATACTCGTCCCTTATGAAGAGCCGTTGACTGGCAATAGTTGACTTGTGTGACCTTAATCGTCAAAAAGGAAGTCGTTATTTGACTTTGGACTCGACCTAGTGAGTGACACTCGGTCGAGTGAGGTGCATTCGACCGAGTGCAGGGGACTCGGTCGAGTACGTAGGCACTCGACTGAGTGCGTCGTTGACCGCGTATTAAAATGTTACGCATAAGTCACAGTTTCCGAATCATTCTTATTTATTTTCTTTTTCCTTTCCTTCCCCAAAACCCTAGATCGACGCATCTCTCCCTACAACTCATCTCTCACCTTGCTAGCATCTACCTGGGGGACTATCACGTGAATGGAAGTATACGCCGACTCCGACATAGTTAACCGGTCGTCTTATAAGGTAAGTCATCGTCACCATCTGGATGTCTTGGGTTAGGGTTATGGTTATGCATAATTGAGTCGTATCATTATTGTAGGTGTCGATGTCAGTGTGTGGTGCTTGTATATTGAATGGATGACTGATGCTACGTGGAATGCGGTACAGGTAGTGTTTCCCTACTCGGTTGATTGTAGAACTGTATACTGTATAAATGTGACGAACTTGTGTTATATTGCGGTATGTTTCTATGATTGTGACGAAGTTGTGATGGCGGTGTTGGTGGTGGATGTTGGTGTTGGGTGTGATTGAGATGTTATCGGTATTGTAATTTTGTGAGCCATTGTGAGAGGTGGTCTCACCCTCATTGTCCGCCTCTTGCGTTCTCTCAGCGTAGGAGGTATGTGCACATTAAGGGACTTGGGTATTATGGGTGGTTAGGTGGTGTGGTTGCGGTCCCCACTGGTAGGGCTACACACTTCGGTGTGTAGTCAGTTACTTGATGTGTGGTGTGTGGTGTGCTGATGGTGGCGGTGTGGTGTGGTGTTTGTTCCATTTTTTTTACATTGATTATTTTATATAGTTGTTCAGTTGACTGACCCCGTGTTGTTTGTAAAACTGTGATGATCTATTCGGGGATGGTGAGCAGACTAGCTTGCAGGTATAGTTTCTGTTTGGATGCTTGTTTGTGTTGATCGTTTTTGGGGATGGGAGAACGCTGACGCTGACGTTAGTATAGTTATGATAGAGTCCTAAGTTGTAACAGTCCAGTAATATAGTTTTGTATGTCTTGTTCACATAAAGTTTAATTTAATAAAGTGTTGTTCTGGAATGGTCTATTTGATATGTACTTACCTCGGGTAACCGAGATGGTAGCACTCTTGGTTGCCAGGGAAGGTCTAGTACAGGCTTCCTTGGTAAGTAGGGGTGTTACACTATGTGATTCCCGAGTCTTTTTTCAAAATCAAAGCTTTTTCCATCTTTTTTTCAAAAAACACCGTCCATCTCCCTTCCTTTTTTCGAAATTCTCGGCCCAATATTTTCAAACCTTCAAACCATGTTTCAATCCCAAACTTTTGAACTTACGTCTTTTGAAAAAAGAACTTTTTCAAGCTAAAATGCTGCCCGTTTAGGATTAGAACGATCCCGAACCTTTTCAAATTTACCTTTATTGAAAAAAGAACATTTCCAAGTCGAAGTACTGCCGAATTTGGATTAGAATTTTTTACCAAAATAAGCCTTTTATAAGTTGGCATGCTGCCCATTTAAAAGCTCATTTTAATTCAATCCTCTTCATTTCAAATTCTAATGAACCATGTTCCGAACCTAACCCAAACCTAGAATAGAGTTTGAGTCAGTTAGGTCAAGTCTAGCCTAGTTAGGCTCCTGTTGGTCTATGTTGGCCATGTTGGTCTTGTCTAAGGTTCAAGTGAACCTTTTTTCTAGCAAAACAAGACACTAGTGGGTTACCCAAGTCACCTCTTGGGGCCAAGTCATGTATGTTGATAAGTATATTTTATATACGATTTTACTCCTCATATTAGCTTCGTTTTACTTGATATTTGCACTTTTATTAGTGTTTATTTGAGCTAATCTCGTGTTCTAATTGTTTTGCTCGTACTTAACATGTTTTGTAGGAAATGTAGCTTTTAGTAGCTATTTTTCGTCAAATAAGCAAGCATCGGGATCACGAGGCTAAAAGAAAACCAAGATGGATCATGCAAGCAAAAGGAAGTGGGCTGATGGAGAAATGTGGAAAAAAATGGCCCAAATAAAAGATCATCCAAATGTAAACAAATGAGTAAATGAAGCCCAAAAGAAATCTAAGGATGGATGTGGAAATATCAACATTGGATTCCAATAATTTTCCACACAAACAATGCATTTACCCGGGCTCATAATCATGCATTAAGACACCAACATAGGATTCTATGGCATTTAATTGGAGAATTAAGGAGTCCGGTCTAGAAAGGTATGACCTCGATCGGGGTTGGTGGCCCCGATCGGGGCCATAGGTCTTCAAGTTCCAACAGTTTCAAGACTTGCTTCTTATAAATAGGAGGCCTCGTCCATCACTTTACACACACTTCTTACACGTATTTCTTTATAATTCTCTCTAAATAATAGTAGTTAGTTTAGTTTAGTTTAGTTTAGTTTAGTTTAGATTAGTATTTCATTTTTATTACAAACATTTCTTTTATCAAGTTCAACTTATTCAAGTTACATTTCAAGTTATCTCATATTGCATTGTTCATCATTTCCATTTACGGTAATCCTTTCTAGTTTTCATTTTATTTATGTTGTTT
>VHZZ01004418.1:26429-43004 GCA_009801015.1 Silene noctiflora | reverse complement strand
TGGGAGGACCCTGAGTTACTCCCCACTGACTGTGGCGTTCATGTTTACATGAATGACAGGTTCGTGGAAGCTTATTTTGGGTTGGAAGACGTGTGTCTAGCGAACATAGTACCTTGGGCCTAAATTTTAGTTGCTAGACTTACCCGTAGTGCTTTATTGTATTTGTGGGATATCTTTTCCTCGGTCCTGTTATTGTATAACTTAATCATTCTTCTCCAACGTTTATTATGCTTTGGTTTTGTAAACCTATCTACTTTTCGTACGTTATTTCCTCGTGCTAGTTATGGTATTTATTCTCCGTTATTAAACATCAAAAGTTTTTAAAATCCCGTATTTTTCCGCTGCATATTTTATCAAGTATGTTTTATTTGGTGTCCTAAATAGCGGGGTGTCACAGTTGTACTAAATCATGCGGGTAGTGTAATCATGAGCCTGACTCGATCGAGTAGGGGGAACTCGATCGAATAGGTGGGACTCGAGTGAGTAGAGCCAACTCGATCGAGTGGGTATCTGGTGATAATTGGGCAGAATCCTTGTTTCATAGTTACTAGATCGAGTAAGTGGGGGCTCGATCGAGTAGGTCTTGAGCTCGACCGAGTATGTTTTATGTCAGACCTTCTTTTGTTTCTGGAAGTTTAGTTACTCGACCGAGTGTGTGTTAACTCGATTTAGTTTGTCCTACTAGACCGAGTATGTTTTAGTACTCGATCGAGTGCATCTTTGTGCGGACTGTTTTTGCTTTGAGCCCTAGGCTATGTGCTTACGTTTATCTTTTCTCCTTAGCTCAAAGAAATGCCGCCAAAGAGGTCAGCAGCGTATGTTAAGGCTTAGGAGATGAGCGTTGATGATATCGTAAAGATGATCGAGCACCAAGATGCACTCACCGAGACCCTTAAGAGGTTTGGGAAAGAGAAGGAGACGGGGGTAGACTTCTCCAAGATGAGTACTATCTTAGCTCGCTTCAATCCCACAACCTACTAAGGCACGGGTGAGTCGATCTTGCTCGACAACTGGCATGGGGAAATGGATAATATCCTCGGGGTGGTTACTCCCCTAATTTACCACTAACCCTAGCTAGAGGACTACTCACACATCATGGTGGTAAACATGCCAAAGAGGGTTTCAATGATCTTAGCAAGCATAAACATGATGATAATGAAGTAAATAACAAAGGAAGTAAGTAAATGATTAAGCAAAGAGTAAGAGGATTCTACCAACTTAAGATGAACAAGGGAATGGAAGAACAATAGAAGAAAAGTTTGATTAATGATGAGGAGTTGTCAATTCCCCAATCCAAAACCCAAGAATTATTCAATTACAAACTAGATCTTGAATTGCTTGAATAACAAGGAAAGGATTAAAGTGTAATTAAACTAATCTAAGCTAAGAGATGGATTATATTAATTGTCTAAAGCTTGGTGTCCTTTTTCTCCAATTACATAGGCTATTTATATTAAATACAAAATTAGGGTAAACTAAGGGCTTAAATGACAATTAGGCCCCTCAAATTAGTCCAAGGAGGAGCTAGAGCTTGTAGGACTCTTGGGAGTCCTTGAGTTGATCGTATATTGCACTCTGCTGAGGGACTCAAGCGAGTCAGGGAGGACTCGCACGAGTTGGCTACGGGCTCGCACGAGTCTGGGAGGACTCGCACGAGTTATCCACCAGTGCTTACTCCTTTGCAATGCTGCCTCAAGACTCGTGGGGGCTCTCCATCATTGCCCGAATACTTCATATATCTACTACGACCTTTATTCTTGATCCCTCCTTCTTGCTTCGTCGTTAAGTGTGATCAATTTAGCTCCCGGAATGCTCATGAATCCAAGGTCGGCACTCTTATCCTACCAAAAGCACCAAAACCTCATAGAATAGCAAGTAGGAAACTAAAGATAAGAAACGACCCTAATACATGCATAAAAGCATGTGGGACGAGGCTAGTTAGGAGACTAAATGTGTGTAAATATGAGTCACATCATAGATCAGTCTGGAATAGCAGTTGGCCGCATCACACGGCTGGGGCCGCACCACGCGGTTGAGCACGAGATTCCTTAAATTGCATTGCCTCTTTAGATTCCTTCTTTAGTTGTTATATTGGCTTGATGACATTAACTTGGGTTTTTATTGGCTATAATTACCCATTAGTTTTATCATTATCATCATCATCATAGCATTTAAAAGACCAAAATAGAGACACAAAAACTCCAAAAATAATTCTTGTATTGTATTGTAAATCTTAGATGATTATCATGCTTTCAACCATGATAATCATTGGCTAGTTCTTTGTTTCTCATCTCGATTCTCAAGCCAAAAACGATGTAAGTTTTGAGACCTATTTACTTATTCATTCCAATTGATTTAGATTATCCCTTTGATTTAATTATAGTAATTGTAATGATTTGTGATTGCCGATTCAACCAAATTGATACCGTTATTCTTATATTTGCTACAGACTATTTGTATGTCGATTCATCATAGTCTTGTATTGTCGCAACTCGTTATATGATAATTTATATGCTGATCATTGTTATTGCATTGCGGGAGGGGATAATCAGTTGGGTAGAAGTATATGCCGGCTTAGGGTATGCTCGTCCCTTTTTCCTATTTTAATTGCTAGTATTGTAGAATTCTATCTTGATTATGCCTATTCATGTTAGGGTGATTCTATTAATATTTGTTAATTGTAAAGGACATTTAATTGGACTTGGTATATAATTTGGTCAATGATATGATTTACATAGTTTTTTAGTGCGAGGTGAGAGGTGAGAATACTTGTTAACATTGATTTGCTTTGCTTTTATTTTCACTCATTAACAATAGATTCAATCAAAACAAACCCCCTTTATTTGTGACAAAATAACACACATGTTAACACAGTATTCCCTAGGGTTCGACCCTTAACTTACCGATATTGTGCTACATAATTAGTGAGTCTAAGGCTTTATAAATATTGTACTTTGGAGGCTCGCGACAAGCCTAGCCAAACTTTGGCATGTTCCTCTCTTAATTTGAATGTTGTTTTGATTGAAGGGGTAGTGTTGTGTGACCCCATAATTGGTTCTTGAGCTTCAATATGCGTCGTGCGGGACGTTAAACCAGCGCCTACGAGAGGCAATCCAGTTTTTTTATTTTATTCATTTGCTTTAGTTTTGAATAAGGTAGGTTGAATCCTTCACATGAAGCTACATGGGTGATGACGGGAGAACAATTTTCAAGCTTGGATGCTCTCTTTTGCTTGGTAATTTCTCTATCCTCTCTTTTTTTTTCTTTTTTCTCCCGTCCCTTGTTTTGCCATTGAGGACAATGTCATCTTCAAGTCTGGGGGAAGGATTTTAGCTCATGATGGTCTGATATAGTTGCATTTTAGATAAATTTAGTCATGTCGTTGCATTTTAGTAATAAAGATAGATGGAAATCAACTCAACTTTTTCATGAATTTAGTTGATATTTTCTAGTTTAGAAATGAAGTTCACTTAACACGATGATGGTTATGTTGACTCGAGAGTTAGAATGATTGAGGAAATTATTGTATTCATAGCATGTTGGGAAGTGTGTCTCATGAGGATTCATGTCTTTGTCATATCGTATTTCATGTTATGCATATATGTTCATCATGCATGTTGGTGCTTGTTGGACGAGCTGAGGAGGTGATACTTGTTGTTATGGAGACGTAAGGCGGTTGGGAGACCGTTTTATGCTCGGGTCTCCTCTTGGAGCTTCCCACTCCAAGAGGTATACGCACATTAACGGCTTGAGTTATGGAGGGACACGTGTGGTTGAGACACGTCGTCTGGCAGGTGTTTCGGTTAGCGCCCGGGCCCGGTACCACTGGTGTGTCCCGAGTACCTTTTTACGGACTGCGGTCCGGCTGTTTTTGTGGGCGTTGCTTCGGTGCCGTCACCGGATTGTGGGTGTCATGGATGCGTTCTTGGCACCGGTATGTTGGTTGCGGAGTTGTGAGGTGTGGAGTCTTATCATTGTGCATTCATCTTGCATTTTATATTGCGTCTATCATCATTGAATGACTGTTTGTATTATCGAAACTGATCGTGTGTTGGATGTGTAAATTTTCACCTATTTCTGGGGTGGCCTGTGTCGATCCATATGATATTTTCGATCATATAGGGAGCATTTGTTGTCAGGTTGTGTTTGGTATTATGCGGAAGACGGGACGAGTTCCAAGCCTTGGAGTCGAGATACATGATGTGTCGATAGATGAGTTGTATAACGTATAGTTCACTTTTGTTAATCATTTATCATGTATGTATCCAATAAACTTGTCATTTATATTAAATGTTTCCTATTCGTAATTCTGATTTCACTGCCTCGGGAAACCAAGACAGTAACATCTCCAGATTACCTTGGCCGGGTAAAAAGGGGGTGTTACAAAGGATGACTTTGTTCCTCTCATAGGGGTAAGTTTCTTAGGAGAAGGGATACTCCAATATCTTAGTATGGATTTTGAATTAAATTAGATCCTACTCCATACTACTAATGCAAGTATATGGAATGTTATATATGGCCTTGCCAAACAACTTTCAACTTATTATTTCACGTCTGTGTTTTCTATATTTATGTACAATGCATGTATTGGCTAGGTTGTGAGCTGTATATAAGTCACGATAATTCTGATTCTTCTTTTTGTCTCTATATATACGACATGGTTGGGCAACGCCCGGGCATGAAACTAGCATAAGAGTGTTTAAAGAAAAACTATTTTTAATGATGTTCATTGTCAAACGATACCTCCAATTCGCAATTTCATGTCAATAACTTTAAAAGTTTATAGACTATACTTTATTAAAAAGCAATTCATTTTATACAGCAATCTCATGATAAACATTTCAAGTCATTGTTTAGATATTACCCGGGCAACGTCCAGGCATGAAATCTAGTAATATATAATGCTATAAGCATTTCGTCAAAATTCTCTTGTGGCACATTAGCATTTCGCCTTGGATAGCCAAAACAAGAAGTAGGGGTCAATTGGCGGTTGATGGCGAATGTGAAGTGTGAAAAGAAATAGAGGAATCATTACTTCTAAAGTTCGGTAATACTTTACGGAAAAGAAGGCCAATAACTACTCCCCTTGACGGAGGGGGGTAAATTATATCATACTCCCATGAGAAGGAAGTAGTATACACCCATAGCACAGTATAAAATAAATAAATAAATAAAAAGACAAAAAGAACAAAATTAACTACCCACTACATCATTGTATGTTTATTCTTTTTTTTTTCTTTTTTCCAATTGCTCAATTTATCAAATTTAAAATTCTATCAAAATCAAGAATTTTTCTTTTATTTATACTTGAATTTATCAAGTTTATAGTTCGTAATCATTATATTACAGTATTTTACTAAATTCAAAGTGAATGTAACAATATCATATTGTGAATATCACACTACATGGTACATATTCACCAAATTACATTATCATATTTACTTAATTAAAAGTGAATATAATAGTATCGTGTGATGAATATCATACCACATAGCACATATTCATCAGATTACACTATCATATTCACTAAACGTAAAATGAATATCATAATGACATACTCCCTCCTATTCTCAATAACCCTCCATATTCAAGGGGGGCACAAGAATTAAGGGTTGGAATATAATAAGGGTATATATTGTTGTGGGGTTAGGAAATTGGAGAGAGGGTGTTGTGAGTTAGAGTGTTAATTGGAAAATTAAGTGTTTAATGGTTCCCTCCATTTTCATTAACAAAAAGCTGTTAATTTCTTTCCCTCTCTTTTCCAGAACACATACCAGGCACTTTGTTTTTTGCCATGAGAGGTTTAATTACATAAATTAAATTTGCACTTTCTAAATTACATAGCTGACACTTAAAATAAACATTCTAAATTCTAATTAAATTACATAAACTTTTAATAAAATTACATAAACTCTAATAAAATTACAGAAATTTTAATTAAATTACGGAAACTGTAATTAAATTACATCAACTCTAATTAATCTACATCAAGTCTAATTAAATTACAGCAACTCTAGATTAATTGAAGTAAATAAAAAAAAGGAGATGGACTTAGATTAAGCATTCATTTGCATCATTTATTCTTCAATGGCCCATATGAGTTGTCTCATATGCTAAAATAACCCAAAAACTCAGTCAAATGTAAATATCCATCTCACCAAAGTTTGAAAATTGGCACCAAATTTCAAAAAAGGAGCCAAAATGCAAACCGGTTTCAATATTGCGCCTAACCCAAAAGTTCAAATGAGTGCAAAGTTCTTTGTGCTATAAATAGAAAAGGTATTTAATAGGGTTCATTTATAAGCAAGGTTCCAAAAAACAACTTTCACAAAAAAAGCACACAAAAAACACATAATGAAGAATCTCACCAACTTAGAAAGATCTAAAATTGTTGAAACAATTTTAGAAAACAACAATAATGGAAAACCAAACTATGGTATAATGACAACATTGGCATCAAGGTACTCAGTTTGCAGGAAGACAATTACTGAACTCTGGAATGTAGCAAAGGAACAGAGGAAAGCATGCATACCAGTCAATGTTAGTAGCAAAAAGAAAGGAAGCGGAAAAATTGGAAGGGTGGTCTTAGATAATGAAAAGCTAATGTCAATTGATCTACTGAAGAGAACCACACAACAYACACTTGCTGAAAATTTAGGGGTCAGTCAGTCAACAATATGCAGATGGGTGGCTTCAAATCAGATAAGATCACACACAAGTGCAGTAAAACCAGATTTGACAGATAACAACAAACTAGCTAGATTAATTTTCAGTCTTGCTCATTTACAATATCATGAACTAACAAAACATGTGGTTTTCAATGATCAAAGCAATATCATTCACATTGATGAAAAATGGTTTTCTAAAACTAAACTAACTACAAGGTTTTACTTGGGAAAAAAATGAAACTGATCCTCATAGATGTGTTCAGTCTAAGAAGTTCATAGAAAAGGTCATGTTTATGTGTGTTGTAACAAGACCAAAGTATGGGTCAAATGGTGATGTAATTTTTGATGGAAAGATAGGTATTTGGCTATTTGTTTGTCAAGTAGGCCAAAAGAAATTCCAAAAATAGGGTGGCAGGAATAGTTAAAACCAAATGCATAGAGTCCATAAACAAGCAAGTTACTAAAGAAATGGTCATAAATTGTGTGGTGCCAGCAATAAAGGCTAAATGACCTACAAATCTAAGTAAACACATTATCATTCAACAAGATAATGCACGTCCACATATTAACAATAATGATCCAGATTTCCAAAAAACAGCAACAGTAGATGGATGGCGGATTGAATTGGCCTACCAACCACCCAATTCACCAKATTTGAATGTGTTGGACTTGGGGTTTTTTAGGTCTATTCAATCTCTCCAACAAAGAAAAAAACATTGAAATTGGATGAACTTATACACAACATAGTAACTGCATATGAAGAACAAGATGTTCTGAAACTTAACTATGTTTGGATAACATTTCAAGCATGTATGGTTGAAATTATGAAAAAGAAAGGTGGCATAGATTACCCTGTGCCTCATATGCACAAGTCAAAACTAGCAAAAGCTGGTTTACTTCCAGAATATCTACATGCTGATTTAGTGTTGGTGAAAGAATGCATAAGATATGCTCAGAATGTTGGTGATGCAAGCAGTATAAGTGAATTAGTAAATTCACTTAGTACACTAACAGAGAATGTAGAAAATGTTGCAAGAAGCAGTGGATGCAATAATGAACCAAGCAGATCATGTGAATTAATAACTTCAGTCAGTAGAATAACAGAGAATGCAAATAATGTTGCAAGCAGCAATGAATGCAGTAATGAACCAACAGAGGATAGTGCCCCTGTTGGCACCATTACTGAACATGCTAATGGTCGACTAACAGAGGAGTTTTTTTTATTGATTTATGTGCAGGGAATGAATCAGCTAATGTCAATTAAATAATGCATGGCTTATTAATGTTCAAAGATTGCATATATTACAAATTAAAACATCTTCACAGATAAGGCAAGGAACAACAACTACAAACAATCAAGAAGATCGAAGAAAATCATTTTGTAGACTCTGGATTTTCAGTTTATTTTGAACTCTGCACTACATTTGTAATTTTCAGTCTTTGGCATAATGGATAACAACATTAAACATGAGCAATCTAGTCATAAAAGCTTTGTAAACATGTCTCTCAAAATTGTTAACCATTCACTGCCTCTTCACTACAAGTAGTGGTGGCATAGTGCTTGGTCAACTACCTTGCAAGGCTATCAAATGCCCTCAAAGAAATGAATCATTGGGCTATAAAAAACAGATGAAACAAATTTGCCAAAARTATACATGCAGATCATCACTAGTCCATTCAATTTCTTAGAAAAAATTAAAAAACGTTGAAATTAAAAAGAAAAGAAATTAACCTCCCTGAGTCAACACCATCATCATTTGCCTGTTCAGCTTCAAAACCAGGCCAATATCTACAGAACCCCTCCCAAAACCATCTTTTAATCAGTGGACTATCTCGTATGGCAACCACATCTAATTCATCGTCAGATTCAGATGCAAGACCAACTTCTTCAACAACAGAATCTAGCTTCTTCCTCGCACACTCCTCAACCTCATACTCTAATAAAACCCCATATAAAGGCCAATATTTACAGAGCTCCTCCATAAAAAACCTTCTACTCTCTCGATTTTCATGCCTGGCAATCCACCTAATCGCCTTAACTTCACTCTCCTCTTTCATCTACATCGCCACCTCCCTCCTCTCACCATCCTCAACATCAGGTTGACATGCAACAAGATCTGACGATCCACCCAGTACATCGTCATCATCTACATCTCCATCTGACCCTTAACAACGCAATCATCTATCATTTCGATCTCACCCAGATCTACTTCTTCATATCTCTTCTCCATCTCACGCAAATCAATATCACCAAAAAAGGTACAAGAACCTTCATTTTTTTCCATTTAATTTGAATTTATACGAAATTATTTTGGAAGAAAATGATGTTAACTGAAAAAGGGGAAAGAGGTATGGTGAGAAGATGACGACGACTACTGATTGATGAATATTTGGGGACGGTGAAGAGGAGAAGACAGGAGACTAATGATGTATGAAGATAAAGAGACGGAGAAGACATGCAACTAGTGATGGAATCAGATTAGGAGAAGAAGAAGAAGATGAGAAGACAGGCGGAAGAGAGAGAGGGGATGAGATGAGTGGCGGATGAGAGAGAGAGAGGCTTTAGGGTTTCTGGGTAGGGGATGGCTAATAAAGGGCGGGAGCTATTAGGGTTAATTGGGATTGGGCTGGGTTAGATTAGTGGGTTGGGTAATTAGGTGGGTGGGTTAGTGATTTAATAGGTTTGTTAATCCTGGGTTGGGTGGTAATATTAGAAAAAGCATGAGGGCAAAGTGGTAATTTCATAACAAATAAGTTTACCAAAAAAGGAAAAGGGGAAGGTATTGTAAATTGATGAAAAAGGAAAGGGGGAGGGTTATTGAGAATATGAGGGAGTATGAAGAATATCACAATAGATAATACATATTCATCAATTGACAATGAATATGACAGCGTCATATGATGAATATCATAACCGGAATCTCAATTTAATTATGAATAATGACAGATCTAACAATGAAGGGTAACCCAAAATCACCTAATATTACAATTTACAATGAATATTGACAAAAAAACATAAATTTAATTCAATTAACTTTAGGGTATTGATGTATTATTAGAACATACCCGATCAGACGATTAAAAACGAATGCATAGATTTTTTGGATTTGCGAATATAGGAGGGAAGGTTTAAGTGAGCAAGAAAATAGGTGGGTTTTTGTTTTGTGGTAACTGCTTTTAATGAGTTAAGAGTAAAAGGAGGGAGTGGAGTGGGCAGTTTTTATACTTTACAAGTTATACTTGTTATTTTATTTTTATTTTTATTCTTTTTTAAAAATATGGATAAGGAGTATGGAGGAGTATATACTCTTGGGAGTATAGTCTACGAATTGACTAAGGGGATATTCCGCTTTTCCTCATTTCCATTATCTACCATAATTAATTTTCCATATTTTCTAATTTCTATTACCTTAATTCTATTTACAATGGCTGAGCAAAACCGTATATCCGATACAGTTTTGCAAACCGTATCGGATATCCGATTTTCAAAATATCATTTTTGACTATCCTTATCCGACGTGGATTTTCCATATATGACTAGGTTTTCAGTTCAATTGATATAATTTTATGTCTTATTTTTATTTTATTTTGGTGATTTTATGATTTTTCTTAATACCTAAAAACGGTATTAACTAGTATACGATTAAATAACTTAAAAGCATATAATAAAAATTAGACTAAGTCATTAATATACTCGATGCTTCGTGATTTTATGATTTTATTTTAATATTTCAATTAAAGGAACTGTATTGAAAACTGCATATCCGGCTTCAAATTTTACCGATACGTATCCGATAGGATTTTTAGATAACCTTATCGTATATATGGAAAATCGTATCGAATATACGGAAAACCATTTGAAATCGTTACCTATAATAAAATGGTATCATATATTTTTGCTTACACCTAGCAGCTTCATGATCCCAATCAAGTTCTAACAAACGGGGAAACAACAGCTAATATTATCTTTCCGGATTCCGGAACAATCTGGATGCACAAATCCTAATCATCTCAATAATTCCAATCCGAATCAATCGGGCTCAAATTAAAGTTCAGATGCTTTCCATCAAACCAAAATTAAGAAACATTTCAGTCTCAAGTTACCAAAGGAATTTGTCAAATCCCAAGAAAAACTAAAATAATTTAAACCTGAATACCATGGGAATGACTGATATACACTCCCAAGACAATTTGCCCAGACACCAAAATTGAATAAGGTAAAAACATAAATTTATTGATTTCCAACAAAAGTTCAGATAGACAGAAATGACAATTAACGAGCTGTTCTATCACATTATGCCTACTTGAAAAATACACTTGAAAAGCAGCAAAATCAATCCAAAGAGCCTAAGATAGGACTAAAAATTCAAGTTACAGTTAGACATTAATCAAAGATTCCTACTCATAATACACTTTACCAAGTCTAGGATGCGACAATAGTCAAAGAAAAGTGACGACTCCTTACCCTCGAGTCCGTCCCTACTTACCCTATTACTACCAGCAAGATTGTTACATGGGCTTCCGCCAATAAGCAGATCAAACCCACCATATGTCCCAATAAGTTGCTCAATCCTATCACCTGTCAACTTTTGAACGTCATCGATATCTATCAGAATTCCCTTTTGATTTGTTTGTTCCCACCAGACTCGAACTATATCTCGGTTCACTTCCGATTTTTCCACAGATACGACCAACTTCAAGCGTATACCTAAACGATGAAGAGCCACCTCAGCACCTCCAATCCCAGAAAACAGGGATAGAACATTGATGCCATCTGGGAACAATTCTTTTAGCACCGAAAGGTGGTATGCCACTGTATCAACCTGCAGTAAAATATCTCATTATACTCTATGCACTTCTTGTATTATGAAAATATCCAAAATTAAATGCAGCAATATGCACAGCTCCTTTTCAAGTCAATGATTTGCCATGGAATGCGATGAAGTAAAATGAAAATGTTTAATTACTCTGAGGTTCTTGTATTATGAAAATTGAAATACCGGTCAGTGGGTTGATACAATTTCGATATAATTTTTAATATGGGATATCAAAACTTTATTTCAGTCCTACTGGAGTCTAAGACTAGCATAAGTTGACTCACAAAAATTGACTACACTTCTTTTCAGGTTTTTCATTACCTCATTTTGTGAAAGATTATTTAAACCTTTAGTTTTTTGCTACCTATTGTTTTTTGTGTTTTGTTAAAAACTACCGAACTATGAAGTTCAGTCACTTTAGTCACATTTGTGTCATTGACCAAGGGATGGCAGGTGACTCTCTTTCGTATATACTTTAACTATTTTCCACCCTCTTTGGCACTACTCTATTAATGCTTCCACCAATCCATTACAACAACAACATCAGAGTCTTAATCCCAAAATGATTTGGGGTCGGCTTCCACCAATCCATTGCAAAAAGAAATTAAAAAACTCAAACTAAATAAATACAGTGGGAGATATATATATATATATATATATATATATATATATACTTAATAATCAAATTAGAGAGTGTAACACAAGAAAGTCATGTGTCACCCCTTGGTCAATGCCAGAAACTTGACAAAAGTGGCTGGAATTTAAAACATGGTAGTTTTAACAAAACTTAAAACACACGAGGGGGCAAAAAAGAAGAAACAAACATAGTTTTTCAGAAAATTCTTTTTAATGTGAATGATAGGGTAAGGGAATTCATGATGCGATTTTCCTTTACAGTCGTCTAAAGGCTAGCCTTTCTGGGTTGTTAGCACAAGCGCCGGGCTGCGTACAGCCCTTATCTATCACGACAGATTAGAGTAATGCAGCTTAGACACCGAGACCTCCTTTTACCTTGCCATAGACGGTAGCCTTTGACTATGGGTAAGGAATTAAGGATTAAAGTTACAGTATTTTAGCTATTCGGCATTGAAACAAAGGAGTATAGCAAAAAAAATAAGTCATACCTGAAAAGAATTTCCCAGTGACTTGTACCTTTCAGTTCTACTGACTCCACCTCCTCGGGTGTGGTTTCTCGGGAACCCCAATAGCATCTCCACTTCATCTGGTTCAAGAGGAGCCACCTTATTTCTGCCTACCCACACTAGATTCCATTTTCGGCATTGCTCAATGACAAATTTTTGGACACTTGGAGGTGGATCGCCATCGTACTGCTCTATAGCCTTTCTGATCCTCTCTGTTAGCTTTGCACTTCCAATGCATGTTTGTAAGCAGTTAAGTTTTGTTCTTGCGTCCCAACGAGGCCACCATCTCTTTGTCAAGGGTAAGGCCTCATTGATGGTCCGAGGGGGCATTGGTAGGAGAGGATACCGGTTTTCAGTAGGAAGGTTATGGATGTACCCTCTTTTTCGTGCAGCCGCACAAAAATACTTTGAATCGACAAATTCCGGCTCGACGTCGTACAGGAACCTAGAGATTGTGTCCCAAACACCTTTGGGAGCAAGGGCCACATTTTCATAGTAGAAGTATGGAGGGCCCAAGGCTGCCTCGGGAAGTGTTCTCTGAAAATTTGGACAGAGTTCAGTTGGGACTCCAAACCCTATCATGGGTTTAGGCAGACGGATTGGTTCCTCCTCAAAACATGCCTTTTGTTTTTTCTTCGACAGGTCAAACTCGAGCATTTTCCTCTTCTTATGTTTACCGTATAAACTAGGTTTTACAGGAGGATCCACATATGATGCGTCTAGAGCCCTTGCCAACTGAGCGGCACCAATGAAGTCAGCTAACTCTTCAATTGATGACTCGGGACCTGAACAAAAAGAAATCATAGCACAACGCACAAAATTCAAAAACATATAATGCCTCACTCAGGCAGATCAGTAAGTCAGCAGACAACTCAACCACAGCTACTAAAAAAGTTACACTGTGTCACTAATATCTTTGTGCCTACAGAAATTTGGCTATTCCTCCATCCCAATTGAGTTGGAGGGGAAAAAGGATAATATAAAATGTAACGCTCAGTAGTAGTTTGGAAATTACAAATAAGATTAAAATATTGACAATTATATTTACTACAGAACATATAGCTTTCCAGATGATGTTTATTACACGCATTTAATTGCAGATTTAAGAGACACAAGTTGCTCAGTGCTATAGTGGTTAGTTATATTGTGATTATTGTCTAGCTGTATACTAGAAAAGAGACCGAGCACTTGACCTTTGATGACCCATGACAATGTCATGAGTCAATGACCAACTAAGCCATTTGCATTTGCTGTTCTCTAGTCACATTCAATACTTACAAAATACAATTTTCTCTCTTAAATCAAACACGCCATGGCAAATGGCATATTCCTTATAGACACGCCGCCTGATTTGGCGTGTTTATTCATGAACCCTTTACGCTAAATACATTTTCCTCAACCCACTAGACTAATTTTTTTAAAGGATTATTTTGAAAAATCCATTGTGTCTAGGAAACGCGTGAGTGCACTTACCGCATCTTTCTATTGCTATTGAGATTTCTTCAACAGGGTAGCCCATGTCTTTCAAATATTTCATTTTCCGCTGTTCTTCCGACAAACGGAGAGACTGTACCTTCAATAAACGGGTAGAGTTAGAGAAGCTAGTGATCAATCTCATCATTATCCATACACTGATTAAGAAATATCATTAGCTATAATGAAAACAAACAGACTGCTAAAAAATTTGAGAAATAGAAGGCTTTTAGGTTTAACAGGCAAACAAATCCTTTCTGGGATACAGTACACCTAGCAAATCATTGTTTTCAAATGATGAACAATGATAGATGCGTTGAGGGATCGTTTTTGATAAAGTACATACATTGTATATGCAACGAGCCAAAGAAGCGTAACTAAGACCACACATACTTAAATGAGGAGGTCTCATGTGTGAGACCAAGCCATTAACCTCTAATTAAATAAGAAATAGGTACGGATTTAGATTGGTCTTGCTCATAAAACAGTACTCGTGACAGGATGATGCTACTGCAATTACAGCTACAACAACAAAAATAACAGTTTACCTCAATTCCAGGACAGCTATCAGAATCAGAAAAGTCCTCGAGGATGTTTTCATTATAATCTGAGGACCAATCATCGGAATCCACATCAAAGTTCTGATCAGAGTCAGCATTCAGGTTTTGAGTAAGCAAATCATCCTCTCTCAGAGTAAAATCCCCATTTTGCTGTGTGGCAGAGTGGTTTTCAATAATTTGCACGTCCGAGGGAGAGCTTTCAAGATGCTATGATAATTAACAAAAAAAGAAAACTGAGAACATAAGAACGGTTTGAAACCAAGTAGCTATTTGCTCTAGCAGATGAGTAAAAAGATAAGTGCATGCTTATCAGATATTTAAAGAGCCAACCATACAGTGATTACCATAATACACTAGTTTTTTTTATTTAATAAATCATTGCCATTGTCAGTATACACTCCGTATATTTTTAGTAAGAAAGCATGTACATGGCAAGCTAAAATTTTAGCTATGATGACATGGCACTTCCGACTACATAGCCACTAACAAATTCCATAATAAAATGTTTCTATAATGAACATTTCGAACATTATGAAACTTTACTAAAATAACTGATTAAAACAACAACATCATTATATCCATGAAGGTATTGTTTGGGAACAAGCATTTCTTTTCAAATACTTCATTTAAACTAGTGCAGATCCCGCACAAATACGCGGTTTTTTAGATAATAATGTACAAAGACATTAAATATTATAGCTTGATAACATGCTTAAGCAATAAGCGGTATAATAAGAGATAATATTTGATAGTTTTTACACCAAATAAGATTGATGTTTTAACTGAACCTAATTATATAAATTAATTCATTATTAAAAAAATATTATTATATGATTACATTAACCAAAAGAACAACCTCAGGTAATGACTTAATTATACAATAAAATTAGAGAATTTGTAAAAGGAGATAGTTAACTTGTAGTACCTCTGTATCAAAAGACAGGAAAATAGAATTATGAAAAAAATTGTGCAGAATATTTTATCTCATATCATACGTATTATTAATGCAATCCCACATGTATAACAAAATCAAAATATTTCATTAGTGTGTTTACAAATTTAAAATTAGTAATATTATCTCCTATTTATGGCATAGAATTAATATGATTGTCAGAAATAGAATATTGGAAACTTAAGAACTGTGTACGTAAAACAACAATGTTAATTAAAGGACTTACATTTATCATAAAGCAGTGTGAGCGTAAAGAGATGGAGACGAATGTATGTGAAAAATATTGGGGGTGAAAAGAGAGATTCTAGACAAGTGCTGAGAGTGAAAGTTTGTACTGAATATTTCAAAATGATGGGTAGGAGGTGGGATTTGCTCTTCATCCTTTCCTAAAATTATAGCCTTTATTTATGAATCAAAGTATAGTTTTATAGTATCCTCTTTGCATTGAATAGTCTTGCTACACAAGAGAGAAAAATAGAAAAAAGAAAAAAAAAAAATCAAACAAAAGAAATGAGATCCTTTCCTAGATTTATCGATCTTAGAAAAAAGTCCCTCCATTTTTCTATTTTCTTCCCCTTTCCTATTTGGGATATTTTTTTTTCTGTTCTTACCACTTCTCATTTTTTCCTTTTTAAGCAGTGTTTTCAGTCTTTTACCAAACTACCCTTGCTTATTCATTTAAACCAGGGTTACCGGATTCGCTCCAACACCCAACGAATCGCGAATCGATACGATCGTATCAATTCGTGATTCGTTAGCGAATCGATACGGCCCAAATCGTTACGAATTCGCCCAAAAGGAGCGAATCGAAATACTTTGCTAAAACAATGAAATGCGAAGAAAAAAGTGAAGTATAGCAGAATACTTACAATTATTTTGAAATCCGAGCACAATATTTTGATGTTTTAGTCCAACAAATACTAATTTTATCATGAAGTTAGTAGATTTAGCTTATGGGATTTT
>VHZZ01004417.1:59027-77194 GCA_009801015.1 Silene noctiflora | reverse complement strand
TCCACCAAGGGCTTGAAAGCTCCATTTTGCGAGCTTCTAATATTTCCAATATGATAATATCTAGAGTATATATTTGCCCTATGAGCTATTTTTTCTTTTTTGATATAAATTGGATGTTCACCGTCTACAACAGTCAGTAATCTCCTCGCCACATATGTTCTCACAAGAAAAGTAAAATAATCACCCCCACCAAATCCAATTCAAACAATGAACTATGAACCAACAAGAAGTCTCCTTGAGAGCTAGGTTTGACTCTTTGAGCACCTAGAGCTTTGACTCGACCCCATTTGTTATCTACTCCATTTTATACCTACATATAGGGCTGAGCAAAATTATACGATACGGTTTTATTATATGTATGTAATACGCTATACGAATTTAATTATACGGATTTCCGGATATCCGATACGAATTTTGGAATATCCGATACGGTTCTTTAAAAACCGTATCGGATAAGGATCGGCAAAATATGAAACCGGATATACGGTATCCGATACGGTTGCCTTTTTTCTAGAATAAAATATTAATATATATACATAAATCACAAAATAACCAATATCTTGGTGATTAAACCTTATTAGTATTAATTTTATATGTTATTTACTCTTATAACTTTTTAAAACACTTTTAAGTTGCTTAAAAAAATTAACAATCACACATATAAAAGAAAAAAAAAATATTAAATTACATAAGTGAGGCTGAAAACCGGATACCGGATATACGGTTTCCGTATATACGGAAAAACCGTATCGGATAAGGATACTAAAAAAGGAAATTTAAAAAACCGGATATCCGATACGGTTTCTAAAACCGTATCGGATATCCGGTTTTGCTCACCCCTACCTACATATACTTAGATAGTCATATCATTAAATTATATTCTTAATTAATTAGGTATATTATTCCTTATTAGGCTAATATAAAGTGGTCAAAACAGTAATGAATTAAGCTTGAAACTTACGCATGAGATTTTGGATGGATTGTGATAAGTGTAGTTTTAGTGCCCACTATTCCATTCAATACAAAGAAGATAATAAAGTGATCGAGTACCATTTTTTGACTTTGCATTACGTGCATTGACTAACATGTCCTATATCATATATGGCCTGCTTATGCTTTACGTTCACCCTAGGATTGTGAATTGTGGTTATTTTTTGTTACTTCAAAATTCAATTTAAGTTCACAAAAGTGATCAACATATTATCTCATATACTCCCGCATAAATCCAACTCCTGGATGACAACCAAACAAATTTTGGGCAATTCACGTGAATTGATCAATTTACATTATGGAAAATTAATTCCCGTATAGCAACTAAACGATACCTTATATTGTATGGAGTGTCAAACTATGTAAAGGGGTCTGATCCACACTCAAAATGGAGGAGAGAGCCCACTTCACACCTACAATCATTTTTGACCGTATAGCTCAAAGAGGTTCTATTGTACTCTAAAATCAATTGAAAATAAAGGGAGTAATTCCTTAGCCTTATAAAGTGATCTAACTATTTCATCTTCTATTCATGTATGTGATACACTCATGTATAAGAATTACACAAATTCTCATTTGTGACATGCACTATTTGTTACATGGGAGTAGCGGAGCGAATACATATCATATTCTGTCAATATGGATACAAGTGGGTCATTTTATGTCTTTTTTTATTATTTATAGGATTTGTAGGGAGTACTATATAATATTATTCTAATGTGTAGGGACAAAAGCATTAAATGCTAATTTGACTTGAGTTCGTATATTTTCTCATTTTACGATTGTTCAACGTGGTTACATTTCCAACTAAGTTGGTAACATTATAACACATACTCATATGCGACCATGTTTATGCAATTTTGTTATCATTATAAAAGTTTCATTTGTCAAGAAAATGATTGTTATTATGGTCACATTTCAGACAAAGATGTTATCATTTTTACACAAATCACCCTCTACATTGTGACTATCAAAGTTCATATATGTTCYCATTTTAAGACTATTCAACGTGGTTACATTTTCAACTAAGCTTGTAACATTATAACACATACTCATACGTGACCATTTTTATGCAATTTTGTTATCATTATAAGAAGAGTGATAAAGTGACCTTAGTGTTTGGATGAGAAAGTCCTCTTTTTTTCTATTTCTTTATTGTGTATTGTCAAATCAGTTTTTAATATATTAACATACAAAATGGCCCACTTGTATCCATATTAATATAATATGGTATATATCCGCTTCATCTCTTCCTTGTGACGGATAATGCAGGTCAAAAGAGAGACTAATCGTAAGAATTATACCAAGTTATTAACAGACAAATTATTCTCCAAGTGTAAAAGGAAGCTCAAACTTGGTCAAATAAGAGGTGAATAGAGCTTAGGTTTTGTTTATTTCATCATAGCCGCCAGGTCTGTAACCGTATATTTTGATACCATGTTAAATAATTATGCAAATGTAGTTTTCTAACAATTGACCTTTTTTAAGAAGGTTATATCCGTCTTAAGGGTAAAATAAGTTAAATAATATACCACTTGGTTAAATTAGACAATTATTTTGCTAATTCTTAAAACTTTTCTTTTGCCTTATCTACCCCCTATCCTGGAATTGTTATCTGTTCTGTTTTGGAATGTATCACTTATTTATTTTTACTTTTGATAAATTTACACAAGTAAACATGTGAGTATGTTAGTATGTGATATGAGCACGTGGATATGTGAGAGAGCTCTTTTATTTATCATTATGTTTCTATTATTTTTCTCATTTTCTTGTTGTTTGTTGTTGTTGTGCAAGTGAATAGATAACAAATGATCAGAAAGTATTCTATTTGACAAGACGAATATGTCCGTCATAAATGAGAATTTTCTAAAAAAAGTAAATTTCTACAAATATCAACTAGCTTAATTGGTAAAATTGTCCTCATTACTTCATTTTAAAAGAAGTAAAAAATTTCTCCTCTGTTATTCAGGTGGAACATTCAAATGTACAAGTAACTACAGTTAAATCTGATACAGAATAGTGAATATGCTACAACTGACAACTTGAAAGTGCAACAACTACCACCTTACACAATTGTACGACATTTGCATTCATGAAAATCCTTTTAAAAAAAACTCAAGTTCTCGAGGAGGAAGACGGAAATATCCGTTTTAAATTTAAAATAGCTCAAATAGCATAAATGAGATAAAAGCAAAATATCTAGATATTAACATAAAATTTGTTTTATTTATACAAATGAAATACTATGTAACTCGTTTTAATTTTAGGACAAATATATCGGTTTTACTATTGTAAGAATAATTATTGGGGTGAGTACGCCAGACTTCTGATGAGAAAGGTGGTAGATTGACAAAATTCACATGCACCTTAAATTATTATTCATAGAGAATAATACTACAAGTAAAATACAATAATTGCCTTCACAAGAATAAATACAATATTACCAAAAAGAAGCATAAAATTATAGAGAATGGACAAAAATAACACAAATAATGTTATGTAGCAAAGTATAGGAAAAGGGTAAACAACCTAAACAGAGATATATTGCAGAGAGAGTAGTGTGGTGAAATGCACATTATGATTATATTTCCAATAATTTTGAAGCATTCTATAGGGTTCCAATAACACATCATTTTACTATAAAATGTGAAACTTTGACATAAATTCGTTATATTTGTTCACAAATGACTTTGTCGTTCTATTATATTATATGTGTATGTACCAGTACCTATGTTACCCTAGTTTATAGTATTTGTCATCATTTTAAGGGTATGTGGGTTGTTTTTATAGAGTTGGCAAGCCACCTAACTCGAGTCACCTTACCCGAATTCGAGCAAATTCCATCCTGATTAGATGACGACGACCCATAATCCAATAGGACTCGATGATTAGTGACCCGAATCTTACCATACTCGATATTGAACCCCGATTAAATTGATGAATCGACAATTATTAAGTTTAACATTGATCAAAATGAAAATGATTTTGTATTTAGTTTAATACGTTTGACTTAATAATGAAGCATACTTCATTCAATGCTTTATTTGTTACATTTACTTTTGATAAAAACACTACATAGGTCGGGAGGGTGAGAACTCTGGTAATTAAAGTGTTAATTAATGCTTCTTATTGGGCCTTTGATGCATCGGTGTTCAAAATACATATTAGTATGATAATGTCCCGTTTGGACAAGCCCTTACAAATTTACTCTTGACTCATTCTTAAAAAGCCTCGTTTGTTCTTCAATCTTTCCGCCACTGATGTGGGACATACACCCAAACAATTCACACCTCAAACCAAAGACCATCATCTTAACTCAAACCATGACCATGGCTCTGATACCACTTGTAGTGCCTAGCCCAAGTCGATTTTGGCTCTGATATCACTTGTTGTAATGGAAGCGTTGATACCTTTTGTTGGTCCCGGGCCCTACTGCGCCGTTTTTTATTCACGGTCCGTCGGCCCATAATAGTACGATATTGTTGGATTTACTCTTTGACGCTAGCTCTTTCCCAAAAGATTTCGTACTATTATTGGTTGTTGAGTATTTGAAAGAAAAATTTTCATCTTTACAACACTGATGTGGAACATGAGTTTGCACCCTAACAAGAACAATATTGTCGTCCAATTGTATGTGTATGTACTTAAGTAACATACGCCTATAAAATGTTTCGTAATGGTTTATTTTGATAATAGGGTACATGATATTTTATATTTATAACTTACATATATATTTAAATTTTATTAATAATTATCATAAATTATTGCAAGTAAAATAAATTAAACACATACAGTTTAGTTTAGTCTAGTCTCTTTTCAATCCATTTTTATTTTATTAAAAGGTTTTTTTTGGTGGAATCGGTTTTATAGAAGAGTAATTTAATCCGTCGTCGACACTTATCGCATGCACTTGAATACTTGATTTTTGCGCAGCATGTTAAGTAAATTAACCAAAATAAAGGCTTGACTTGTAATCTCACACAAAATCATTATTCATTAAGTCAACAATATAATAATTCTAGGTATTATATGGTGCATGACGAATGAGAAATGATAATAATTTAATTGGTGTATGCATAATGCATGCGTACGTATGTAATTATGTTGGGGCATACATATTATAGTTAGTGTATGCTTAATTTGTCCATATTATTGTTATCATTTGTATGGAATGATGTTCTTGGTGTCGGCGTAGCAGTTGCGATTCTTCTCTTAATTCTGTTTTATCACTTACTCCATTGCTTTCATAGCACGTGCCTTCTTCACTAATCACCACCATATATACACATACTTATACCTTGATTAATAATCAATCATTCACTACAATGCGATGGATCTATGAATATTAAACCTAATCCAATATCACATGCTACGTACGTAAGTTTAATGTAATTATGTAATACTTCGTATTAATATATTATATGTAAGTTTGTGCATAGTATACCTATGGTGTGAAATAAAACAATAATAACTTTTATCAATTTTTTTTTTTACTTTTATCAATAGTAGCTACTTTATAGGTATACCCCATTTTCCTACAAGAATCTTTGCAAAAGGAAAAAGTTATATTAGAAATGAAGAGGGGAGGAATTCATAAGCAATCGTTGTATTATTGATAGTTCGTTCATATCTCGAATGATTACATTGGCACGATATTTATAGTACTCTCGAAATCTAAATCGTATCAACTACTATTATATTATTATTCCGATTACGGTATAATACAATATACTGTAATATTCTCAAACAAGTTACGATAATAATACAAATAACATATTTATAATTTGTATCATAATTTTAATAAACTAAAAGAAAATTTTAAAGTATTTTGATAAGTAGGTATGGTGCATGTATGTGTATTAATTGAGCCAACTGAATATTGTTATGACACAAGCATGATAAAAGAAAAAGGTTATAGGATAGACAGGAAAATCAGCCTTAAGGTACTATGTAAACTGTAAGTTAAAAGAATGTTGGAAAAATGTCAAAACTTAGGCATATAATTATAAAAAACGTCTTTTGATACATGATTTTACAATATTATACAAGCTATGGAACAATTATAGATAATTAACTACTTTTAATTTCTATTATGGGTTGATGTGTTATAAAAATCATATACTCAGAAGAAGCTTATAAACTATATGTACATAGATTGTTCGAGGATAACTCAATCAAAATGAAGGTTTTAAATTGAAGAAATGATGTCGGAACATTGAAAATAAAATTGTGTTATAATCATGACACATTTACTAAAAAGAAAATGTAATTAAATCCAACGTCCTTAGATGTGTTGGATATCTTATTACATACTCTCTACAAGTCCCATTTTTTTTTAATTTAAATAATTATCAATTAGAACAGTGACAAGGTACCACCATGTAACAATACGTTTCATTGTCATCCTTAGCTTTTCTCACGTACTTTTAAAGGGTCTATCGTTTGAATGGACCAAAGGATAGTATCAATTAAGTATTTTCATTGACGATATCTTATTTTCCTACCCGAGTAGAAATTAAATGACTCTTGAGCATCATGAAAACAAAATTCTTCAAAATTTAATCATGTGAGCAAATTAATAAATCCCATGTTAGAGTTACGTCTAGACTCACCAAATATTCGAATAGTATGTAGGGCATGATGGTAATTCTGTTGACCAAGTATGGGCATGAAAATGGAGTTATATCATCAACACAAAACCAACTAAACAAACCATAATAAGACGTATGTATACAATTGACACAATGATGTCAACAAAAACACCATACTTCTATTTACTACGACAAATTCCGCTTCAAGATGGATGTACTCGTTTTAAATTTAAAACAGGTCAAAAAATATGAATAAGATAAAATATAATACATAGGGATCGAAGAAACAACAGATTTTTTTTTTTAAATGATTAGGTAAAATAATATTTAACCTATTTTAATATTAAGTTAGATATATGTGTTTTACGGAAGACTAACTAATAAATGTACTACACTTGCATCCAAAACAAAAGAATAGAAATCTCACTACCCTCAGAATTCCATAAAGCACACACAACATAATTTAGTGGGTAGAGAGATGAAAAAGCAAAGCATCTAAAATAGTGCTTTCTGATTGAAATAGATTGTGAAAGCTACGTTGTGACAAATTTTCATCCCCCACCACGTACTCTCACCCCTTACTCGATCATTATTCAGTCCCTCAATCACAACCATATTCCGTCACCAAAACCATTCACCACCGCCACTGTCGCTGCCACCATCCTCCTAAGATCTATTCTTAGGTTATGCTAAGCTAATTACTTACCTAAAGTACGTACCACTCTTTTTTTAATTTTTGAGTTTGTTTCTTTAAAAGTTGCGTATCACCTCTTTGATCTTCTTCTTTATTTTCAAGTAACAATTAATTTTAGTTACCCTTTAATGATTTTAATATATCATTTTTGGGATTATTTTATGAGATTTATTACTTAAAGAATTGCTCAAAAGTCACATTTTTTACAAACCTTTTTTTCATTTTTCGTGCAATATTCGTACAATCACAAAATAAAAAATCTACTCATACATATAAAATTATCTTAATAATCTCTTCAATTTTATATATAATAAATGGGAATTTTATTTTATTGGATTTCTTAATTGGGTATTATTTTTATTATTATTATTACAAGTATTTTGATTTCAATTTTAAGCTATATAAATATAAATACAAATACAAACATTTTACAATTTCAACAAATCCACCTTCACATCATGCATCTATATAGTAAAATTATTAAGTAGTAGGTAATATTTGATGATCATCCCATATTTTCTTGCATGTCATAATATATACATATAACATAGTCACTTATATGTTCATCCTAGTAACCTAACCCAAAACCCTCAAAAAAATCAAAATTATGGACCCACATCATCAACAACAACAACAAAATCGAAGGCGGGCATTGGATGCAGGTGGCGGGTCAGGTCAAGCTCACCCGCCACCACAACCTTGCCCGCGGTGTAATTCAAACAACACCAAATTCTGTTACTACAACAATTATAGCTTGTCACAACCTAGGTACTTTTGTAAAGGTTGCAGGAGATATTGGACACAAGGTGGGACCCTCCGAAACGTCCCGGTTGGGGGCGGGTGTCGTAAAAGCAAGCGGCCTAAACTCGAGGGTTCGGCCGGAGCCAGTAGTCAGTCTCAGTCTCCTCAATTGCCATTGACTCTACCGGTTCCACCACCGTCTCAGTTGCCTCATCAGCAACTGATCTCGATAATGGCAAACAACAACAACAACAACAACAATAGCAGTAGCAGCAACAACAACAACATGAATACTAATAATAATATTAGTAACAATAATAACAATATTGGTTATTTTGGAGAAACTCCAGGGTTATATTTGTCATCTTTAGGAGTGAACCGGCCAATGAGCTTCGGACCGAATCTAGGTCTATTACATGGGTTCGGTTTACCGAACTTTGATCATCAACAGCCAGTTCAACAACAACAACAACAACATAACCAAGAGGTATCTCTACCGAGCCTATACTCGACTCGAGAACTTGGTTCGTCCTCTACGTCCTCAATTCAAGAATGGAACCTCAGGATGGGACCAGGACCCAGTCCTGGATTAGGACCGGGACCGGTCGTACCTCAAGTTAACGTTAATGCTAACGCTAACGATAATGACCACAACCATAACCGCGACCAGGAGCGCAACGACAACATTCGAAGTAGTAATGAGCCATGGTCTAATTTCTTGGGAACGAGTGGACTAGATGATCCATGACAAATTATCTGTTAATTGGTGTGTCACTTTTTTTTTTTTTTAAAGTATGTTAGTTAATATTAATATTATGTGTTTTTTTTTTACGTTTTTTTTTTTAACTTTTTTTTTTTAACTTATACCTTGGATCAACAAAGCTAAAAATGTAGAAGTCTAGAGGGTAAAGTTTAATTTGTTTAATTTTAGTGGTTAGGGAACTTAATTAATTGTGGGTGATAGATATTTTTTTTAATTGGTTTCATGTAATTTGTAATTTTAGGTAATGCTAATTTCGTACAATTTAAGATATAGTTTTGTTATAAAAAAACAATTGATTTTTAGTTTAATTAATTAAGGTTAATGATGATGTACCAAAAGAAAAATTTGATGATGGTGCTAGGATGGTCATATAGATAGGACGTACTTCTAGTAAGGCATGTGGTTAGATAATTTCGGGGTTTTTTATCGATGAAATCGTAACCTAGTGATTGAGGTATTAGTACCGTTTGAATTTTTATTCGCTTTGTATTGTAATGACTTTGTATACTCTTCTAAAACAAAGCTTAAATTCTAAAGATCTAAATAATCAGTCATGATTTGATTTCTAACGTAATTTATCTTATATAGTTAATCGAATATTTAGGTTATAACAAGATCAATCGACAATTAAGTAGTTTTCTTAAAAGAAAGAACATTATTTTTTTTTTTTTTTTGCGGTGTTTTATTCATATTACTCGTATTGTGCAAAGTTAAATATAAATTAAAGATCGAGTGGCAAGTACGGGTAAGTAAAAGATAAAAAGAGAATATTAGGAGTAAATATTTTAGATAAAAAAAAAAAAGGAATAGAGATAAGTATAGGGTAGAGTGAAAAAATGACTTTTGGAAAAGTTGATAGAAAATAAAGATGGGTTCCTTGTGCTTTGCATGTGGCTTTCGAATCTTCTACGTGACTGTTCTTGGACGGCTTTAATGCTCATCGTCGAATTTTGCTGACCTAAATTTCTCAAAATTAATTTTAAAAAGATTTCAACTTATTTACCAAGTTGTTCTGGTACGAATAATCAAGTCAATTCGCGTTATTTCGAGTTTGGATGTGTTGTTATTGGGCTATATTGGAATGTGAGTCGGTTCAGGAGATGTCAAGTTTGTGGCAATTTTTGTCAATTCAAGTTTCAGGTTATATATTGGTTGTTTGTTTAGGTTCAGGTCTAATGGGTTCGAGCATATATGGATTTGGTCAGTTTTATAGGTTCTAAGTAGGTTTGTAGGTAATTGACAAATTTAGTAAAGATAAACTCATAAAATAATATGTAAAAATCCAATTGCAAATTTGGGTTTAGAAAAAATTAATTTATAAAAGTCGTCTTGAAGTGAATAAAAGGATTGGATGAAAAAAAGTGTTATTTTGTTATTTTGTTTTGGTATCCCAAATTGTTAATCAACTCCATCCCTCCAACAGTCAGGTTAAGAAGAGCTGCTTGTTCTCAACGACTCGACCCAAATAACTAACTCGAGATCCAAATAAAAATGCCCTAAAGTGTACGAAAGTTAACTACACAAATTTGTCTCGTACCCAGCCCGAATTTTGTTAAATGACCTAAATAATGACCTTATATGACTAATTTAAAGTTGCACTCGACTTTTCTTCACAAAATAAACAAAAACCTTAATAAATATGTGACCAGAACCATATAGGGCAACCTGACTTATTGTCCCGACTCGTGTACTCAAAATTGGTAAATGGTAACTAGTTAACTACAGATAACAGGCCCAAAACATACTCGAACCTAAAATAATCCAAGAGGCGTACTCATATATTCGAAATGACTCGCCTTAAATGACCCAACTACAAGTCTACAATAGGATTCGGATTCCGATTCAATGCATTCGATAGCAGTAGCCAACAGTGACAGGCCTGTGGAAATTGGTAGGATGAACAATTGAACAATGAACAGGGCACTCCACCTTAGGTTTTACAATGATTTGAAATATTCTATGCACAGATTCTATGCTCAGATCAGTCAACTACAAAAAAAAAAAAAAAAAAAAAAAAAAGAATATTATTTGCAAGTGTAAAACAAGTCCAGGTCAAATACACCCACATAGGTAGGTAGATAAGACAAAAGTAAGAGTGTCTAGGGAATCTCAAATGGTTTGTCTTTATCTACCCAAGTGGGTTATATTTGACCCGTCACAAATGAGAATTTGTGAAAACAAGAATGTTAGGAAGATTAAACTATTTGAATTCCATGCAGCAGCAGCAGCATCCTTCATTTCATTCATTCTTCCTTGGTTTGATCTATACCTTGCACGAATACAGTGTTTTATGTAGATGCATCAGTGAGACTGCAACATGAGAATTTCGTACAACTCAAAATGCACATCAATTTAAATTCTACTTGTGGCATTTACGATCTATGTTACTCCAACTTTTCATAATAACTCTCATACCACGTCCAACGCTTGACACTTAACATAGGTATGACAACGAGCACTTCATAATAAGTCAAAAACCATGTGGATTTATAAATAACCGAGTCTGGCACTTGGATAAGGACCTATGTGTGGACTTGAGATGAAATCAAGCAAAAGGACTCACTACTTGGTCTGTAATTTAAGATTGTAGTCTGTAACATTTCTGTATAACCCCTTGACGTTGTATAAACTATAAACAAACTATAAACTCAGTAATGCACAAATGATAATTATAGTCTTGATTCTTTTAACAATTAATCGAGCGTATTGAAAGAAATTTGTGAAGTCCTTACCAGAGAATTTTCTTTAGGAAGACTTTTGCTGTAGAGAGGAAGCTCAAATAGAAAAATCTGCTTGACCCACAAAGGCAGACGTCCATATACTCCTGGCGGCAATGGTACGAGAGGACTGGCATCACAATGGTAAAACTTATAAGTAAGACACAAGTCCAACAACAATACTATACTTATAATCTCTTTGTAGTCAACCTTATAAAAAGTGCGGAGAAGAGAAAGGAAAAAATGCAGAAAAAACTTTTGAATGATCGCTAAGAAGGGATAGAAATGAGTAGAAGTTATATTTTCGGACGAAAATACAAAGTACTAGGTGTATAATGCATTGATGCCAGTATAATTCAAGTAAAGATTGAACAAGCTTGAACATCAAAGCTAAAGGCGAAAAGGAAAAATTACGCAACCTGGTAACCGTCTTGTATAGTCTGTAATTTTCTGTATTACCATATTTCTTATCTGCTGAATCCTGTAAACGAAACATAGAAACACACGATAAATGGAGGTTGAAATTTCGGAAAATGTGAAAGAAAACAACCATAATTCAACAACAGCTTAACTACAATAAAGCTAAAAAGACAACCTCAAGCAATGGTATTCCGCTGACGAACAGAAGCAACAGAGTTAGGAAGATTGGTCCCATTATTACGAGCCACTCTGCACCTTTTAGAACTGGTGTTGAACTGAGAAAAATTCCCCACCAAAGAAATATCTGCACCACATTGATATTTTCTGTTAAGTAAAATAGTATGTAGAGATTGTAAAGGACCCTCACAATTCCTCGGGAATTATGAACCCTGAGCATAGTCGGCAAATATATGATCCACCGAAGGTAATTTAGGAAGAGAACATTCAAATATGGTAATGAGGTTGGCTAATTAACAGCAGGAACAATACAAGATGGTTTCATGAAGACAAGTCGATGTCCATTTCCCTTGTTGTATGGTCGCCAATATGTAAAATATGCAATTGCACAAGGTGTAACCTTTATTAAGCAAATTCATTGATGGCTCGCAATGAGGTTAATCATTATTTGGTCATGGCACATCTTTGGCGGTTCCAGTTCGGGTTGGGTTACATCAATGTTGTAACATTGATGTGGCTTCGACCCTGAGTGAGTTCTAGTCTACCAACAGGTTGGGTTTCTGATGCCAGGACAGACAATTTTTGTTCAGGTTTCTGGTCATCTTGGTTCCACTTCCTAGTGAGACGTAATAGGCAATTTGTATCGGAAGTGTGAATCATCATACTTAAGTAACAGAAACATTCATTCATCAATCATAAATCATACCGGTGAGCTCCAGTGTGACCAATACCACGGTAATATACACATATAACAAAGGATCCGAGTCATTTGGAGGGGACTGAAACCACAAAATTCACAGAGAATGGTTCAAGGTCTATAACTACACTTTTCCTATTCTTTAGCTTTGTACTATGATGAAATAAAGCAAAATGGAATCAATAGAATGTCTTTCTGTTACGAAGTCCCAATCATCCAATGCAATTTTATCGCAATTTTCACCAAGGGTCATCCCGAAACAACCTCTCTATGTTGTTAAGACATGAAAAAAAAAAAAAAAAAAAAAAAAAAAAAAAAAAAAAAAAAAAACTGTTTCTATCTAACATCACCTTGTACCTTTTTTTTCGGCAGATGTAAAAAAAGGATTACATTTTTAACGCTCGTCTAGCTAGACCATAAGCAACATGATTTAAATTTCTACGTAAATAACAAAATGATAAACAATGAAATGTGGGAGCGTAGTCACTAGGATAATGTTGAAATGTGTTAATAAGCAGTGAGATTTCGAAGGCTAAATTATTTGGTCCTAGCAAAGTTTAGGCTTTGATTGATCTGTCGACACTAACCTCTCCAAAGTAATTTGGATGACGAGTATACTTCCAGAGTCCAACATTGCACCATTTCCCTCTGTTTTCTGGTGCATTTTTGAAAGAAAGCTTCTGCTGATCCGCTGCAGCTTCAACTGAAAAGCCAATTAACCAAATAATCCAACCGATTATATCCACCGCATGAAGAGATGGCTCTTGGAAACTCGCATTGACGACTGTCACTGGAAGACTTACAGTCCATACCCACACAGCCTGCCAAGTATGCAAACATTGATCGATAATGAACTACTGGAGTTTGTTAAACAAGGAACTCAAGAATAATGACAAACTAAGGAAGTAATTCAGCTCACATAGATTGTGGAAACAAACCTGGAAGATCCAGAAGATAGCTAATTTTCCCAAATTCTGGCGCATTTCATCGAATCGCCGATCCTCTCCCCACTGTAAAATCCTGATAAATATCCCACACAAATCATACACATGAACTGGCTGATTATTAGCTAATATAACCCTTTTTTAGAAGTTCTCTTAAAGTAAACAAATTTTAACGCGCATATTTACCCTATTATCTTGTTTTCATACCTCATTAAAAGAAACAAACCCAGGCGGAGACCCCATATTACCACAAGCACTGTCAAAACTACCTGTGGATAAATTAATGATGATGAATTGCACGTTAGGGAAATACAGATTAACAAACTTGCAGTCTAGAGGAATAGTAACAATGTTAGTAATTGATAAAGTTTCATATATTGAAATGACCAGATGATGATAAAAGATTTAATATTTGGGTAAACAATATCTGATATCAGAGTAACAGATACCGAAATTGCAGATTAAAACATACAAGGCCTTTTAAAAATTATAACTGAACAGGACACACTGACCATACACGATACAAGGACAATGAGCCTCTGACCATGGCATACAATGGGTTACTAATTATAAGAAGTCAACTAGTACGGGAGAGTACATGGGGTAAGACTGTAAAACGAGTGCAGAAACCAAGCAATCAATTGTAGAATTACACAGAATGTCAACAACATATATGTTTTGATTCAGTACGGAGTAGATACTATCAGAAGAAAGAAGGACTCCTGTCTCCAAGTAGAAATATGTACCTGCCTGAAGTGCCAAGAACCTCTGACAACCAAAGTCAATATAGCAATTATGATGAAATTTGTGCTCCCTAGAACAAGCGAGATTTGTATTATCAGTTAACATTGGCAGCCATAGATATATGTTTCCTTTTGAAAAAAAAAAACCACTACTGATTGATCATGCGGAGTAAATTTTCACGTAATATGCCTCTTAATCAAACTAAAGGACAATAAATATAGAAGAATTTCTGATGCAGTAATCAGATTTGTTGATCATCATGCAAATATGCCTAAAAACTGACTAACTGAGACTGTTAAGCACAAAGTAGATCAATTAGCCTAATTGCTTTAAGATTTTAGCCAAACAAATATTGACTCTCTCGCACACGGTTTTTGACTTTTTGTAACCTCTATTTAGAGGCGATTTTTAACTAAAAATATCTGCGACTTAGCTATCTTTCACCAACTTCTCTATATCTCTAGTTAAATTTCTTCGCTTATGCTCTTTTAGTCCAACAACACAAAATATTCACTCCTAAACAGGAACCGTGAAAGGGATCTTCCTAGAAGTAACATAACATAGACGCTAACTCAAATTATTAGGCATCCTGACATGCAAAAATATGATGAGTGACAACAACTAACGTTACTTGACCAAATAAACTAGCAAAGTAAAAGGCTTCATTGATCAATCAGCCAAGTAATCATGACCAGAAAAAAGATAATACTGCCATCGGAGAATAATCACATTATGATTCATTTTGAATGATGCATCTCTATTGCAAATCGTCTTTAGTCAATAGTGTCACAAACAGTCTCCATTACTACGTGAAAATTTCCTGAAAATTCAGCTCATGCTTCACAATGTTGACAATTATCCCCCAACTTCCCATTGTGACTTAATTGTTTACCATAATTCATCAACGGCTCTCTGAGACACAAGTACAAATCAACATTCCTTGTGGCTCGCTTGGGATGGAAATAATTATTAGGGGCGCAATAGGGCTCAAATGAACCAGAAAATGGAACACAGTGGTGGTGGTGGTGGAATAAGGTGGAAATGGGGAAAGGATGGCAATACTTATTATCTCCTTATCGAGACAATTAGTTACTCACCTAGTCACCTCCCCCTAGAAATGCATTACCCTCATATAGGGTAATGGTTCCCCGCTCGCCTTCTAATTCCACCCTCAACTACTACCACTACCACTAACCACGAATCTCCTCCTCTTCTTCTCATTTTCAGCTCTATTACTTCCCTAACAACTACTCTATTCCAAACGACCCCTCACAAAATATGATCAGGATTCAGGACTCATCCATGAGTAATTCTAATTGACTCCACTACATAAAGCATTGGCATATAATTACACAATAAGACCTATGTAAGATCATTTACTTATACATCAGTCAATTACTCGTACCATAACTTATATGAAACCGTCTTACACAAACATTTCTGAAAATTGCAATGATCATTTCTAAAATGTTCAAGACACTACCTACAATTATTGAGCAAACCATGATAAAAATTTTATTAACAACCCTTATAATTTCATATAATTAGACAAAACCTTAGTCCTCTAAATACCCAATAAGTCAATAACCCAAATCACACAACCAACTAAAACAACGAAAAATTTCAAGCTTTTAGTTGAAATTTTTGATTTTTTTTTTTTAGTTTACTCGATTACCCCGCTGGAAGTTCTCCCCCTTGACGCCAAATCCTGAATCCGCCACTGCCCACAAAAAAAAAATCATAAAAAACATTCAAAATAAAGCATCAAAGAAGTGGAATTACCAGCAAAGTCAGTAACTTTATCAAATTTGAGAAGGGCAGTGATTACAAAGAACATCAACTGATAACACAACTGCATCAAAACAAAACAAAACAAAACAAAACAAAACAACATTACACAGAATTCATAGCATAAAATCAAATACTACCCCCGTCTCAATCATTTGTTTATCTTTGTTTAAAATACGTCTTACAAAGAAAAAAAAGATAAACAAATGATTGAGACGGAAAGTGTAACATACAAAAAAAATGGAAGGAAGTGCGTGGTACAGTGACAATGGCGGTGAGAGCTAAGAAATGGGAATCCAGCACTTTTGCCATTGTTGAGTAAATTAGTAAGGATTAAGGATAACAATGGAGGTTAGTTAAGGCCTTAATTGGGTTTTATTATGGAAGAAAGATGACATCTTTGAGTGCAGTCAAGAGAAGTATATTACTCTTTTGTGGTTGCTATTTAAACACCGTTATGCCGTTATGGTCTTGTTTACTGGTAGTTCGTGGGTTTGGATGTGGGACCATGTGGGGATCCGCATTCACTATTTTTGACCCATTATATATGATAGCGTGCAAATCGTATAATATTAGATAAGGAAGTCTCGAAGGCATAGATTGAGGCCATAAATATTCCTCAAGATTGCAATTGGGAGGCTTGAACTTAAGTCCCTTGGTAGTGGTTGGTATTTTCCGTATAAATATTGAAATAAAAACAATCTTAAATCTTATATTCCCTCCTATTCATCATTTTCTTCCCTATTTCCATAAACGAATTATTCAGGTTTTCTTCTCCTTTCTTATTTTGGAAACTTTTACTCTTATTTTATTCATCTCTCTCCTATCACCAAACCCCACCCAACTTTTTTACTTCTATTTTATTCATTTTTTAATGTTTATGGCCCACAATTTCTTATTTAACTCCTAATTATTCATCCCTCTCTCTTATCTACAAACCTCACCAAAGTCCTTTATTCATTTTCTATTGTTTTCCTTAAATCCTGTGCCCACATCAAAGGGGAAGAAAAACTAAGAATAGGAGGGAGTACCATTATTTGCAACACATATTTTTAGATGACTACTCCTATATAGATGTGGCCATGGATCGGGTTGGGCTCTACACACTGGACTCAAAACTAGCCCGGTGAGGGAAGTGGGTCGAGTCGGCCGGGATTAAGTAACTCAACTAAGAACTGGATCGCGGTTGGGTCGGGTTAGGTAAGCTTGACTGAAATTAAATTGCACCTTTTTTTCTTTTCCGAGCAAGCTAAGCGGGGGAGTAGGGCCTTGAACCGGCCTAGTCGTGGGGCCGTGCTAGGGGTCGCGACTTACACGGGCCTTGGATAGTCTACCTATAAGCCAGGTTGGGTCGGGGCTCGGGGCAGCTTGCCTAGCCACCCCTACTTTTATATCATTATGGATCATAATCATCTTTTTACCTCTATCTTAAAAATGCTTTTATTGGATAATTTGATCTTCCAAATCCCCTATCTACTAAGAGAATAGGTGAATTCACAAGTTTTTCCTCCAAAAAATATCTTTTTAAGTAAGGAAGCTATTAATAATTCAATTGTATTCACTAAATATGAACATTAATAATTATATGTATTTCATTATATAATTTTTTTCATTAAAATTAATCTTTTCGTCAAATTATAAAATTTTCACTAAACACTTGATAAGTAGTATTTTAGTCGCATTTAGCCCCGCGTTTATACCTTATTCCGACTCGATTTTGCGTGCTTAATTGATTAAAAAGCTCATTTAATTACTAATTTATAATAATTAGTCGTCTTAATTATATTAAATAATTAGTCGGATTTTATAGATAATTATATTTCCATTATTTAATTAATATAATATGTAGGTGTGACGGGAAAATGGGACGAAGTTGCGAGACGGGATTTGAATTGGAAAGA
>VHZZ01004417.1:10223-41375 GCA_009801015.1 Silene noctiflora | reverse complement strand
TATATATATAGGAATTATGAAGACATAATTAAGCTTAACCATTAACACCAACATTTGACGAAATAACCAATCTTCACTTCTTTACTATACCAATATACCAAATAACATTTCCCAAATTAAAGAACTAAAAAACACATGGAAAAATGCAGGAAAAAAAAGGTTGAAAGTATTGTAGTTCCTAATTTAATCTAATAATGTTCTAATCTAAGGACCTCTACCAGTTTACCATATACCACCCCTCTTAGATTACAAGAAAGAAACCAATCTACTTAAAACTAGATATACCCTTTTAAGAAAAATGCATGCATACATGTATATACAAATACCCATGTAAGAATAAAAACCCAACTCACATATAATTTCGACTTGGAAAATGAAATAGCGATACAGGAATGTGATGCAGAGTTTTGGTACCACCCTCTCGGCCTCTCACATACTTTGGACTTGAATCTTCATCTGCCTTCACCCATCCATGAAATGTATATATGTATCTATGATCCATTTGCAAGTTGTTGGAGGCTTGGAGCATCATATAGATCGGATCCGAGGTTCCTCTCAGCGCAAACTACTCTTCTTTCTGCTGCTGACATGAACACACCTATCCGGACTTCACTATTCTTCAAGGATTAATATGACGCCACCAGATGGTACTAAGCTAAGTTTCAGTATCAGCCTCTCACATGCTATTAAAGACTCCACGAATCAAAAAAGAGATTTTCAAAAGGCACGTGAGAGGGTGATACTGAGTATCATAGAACTACCTTGTGATAAAAAGAGGGAGAAAACGGAGAGGATCTTAGATCAAATCAAAGAGGGGAATGAAGAACCAAGATTATTGTGTGAAGGATCAAGCCATGTACTACCAAGATTAGGTCCATTACCCCAAACATTAGATAGATCAGATGATGGTGATGAACCAACATTGTTTTGATCCATCAAATTTTGACTAGGAGCACTCCAATGATGATCCATTGCCCTATTTTGCCCCTCTAGCTCCATTTTCACTTCCTTCATATACATACCTCCTTTCATGTGGAGACTACCCTCATAGGAGGGCAAAATTGTCTCAAAATTATTGTTTCCACCACTCTTCATTTGAAAACTAGATGCCAAAAGTGAGGATATAGATGAAGTATTAGGGTTTGATGAGATTAAATCTTGGAAAATATGCTTATTATTATGATTATTATGAGGATTTAAGGTCAACCCATTTCTACATTCACCATTAATATTATCATTATGAACTAATCCAGATGAAAACCCTAATCCAACACCATTAATTTGAGATGGGTTATGAAGATCATACCTTGAAAATGGAAAATTATTCATAAGATTATGATTAGAACCATGATTAATCCCATAAAATAAAGGGTTTGAAGTTGAAGTATTAATCAAATCATGAATAATATGAGTATTAATATTACTATGATTATTATTTGTAGATGGAAGAGAATTAACAGAACCATCATGAAGATTATTACTATAATTAGTAGTAATCATAGAAGAAGTATTATTATTACTATTATTAGAAGGTCTTTTAACCCTTTTATTCTTCCTACAACCACCACCAACAGGAACACTTCTTAGAGTTCCACCTCTTGTCCAATACCTTTTACATGCCTTGCAAAAATGTCTTGGTTGTGACAAACTATAGTTGTTGTAATAACAAAACTTTGTGTTGCTTGAATCACATCTTGGACATCTTAAAGGCTCTTGATTGTTGTTTTGTTGTTGTTGTTGCTTTTGTTGTTCTTGATGTTGTTGTTGTTGTTGTTGTTCTTGAGTGAAGTTTGCAACTTTTTGATCTAAAACTCTAGGTGGTTGTAGTGGTAATGGAGCTAAAGAAGCCATGTTAGTGAAGCTCCCACCACTTTTCTGAACATCAAACTGGTTATTCTGCAAGAAAAACAAACAAAAACAACAAAATGTTCAAACTTTGAAAACTTCTGGTGGTCACTGTTATCAATTGTGGACACCCTGGTTTACACCAAAGATCTTTATCCTCTTTTGTATTTGTTATGAAACACAAACAACAAAATGTTCAAACTTTGAGTTCTGGTCACTGTTTTCGACTGTGGACACCCTGGTTTATACCTATTGGTAGTCTTACCTCTTTGTTTTGGTTTTGAAACACAAACAACAAAAAGGATCAAAACTACTTTGAAGGGTTTTTTTACCTCTTTATTTGTTTTTGTTTATAAAAACAAACAAAAAAAATATCAAACTTTTTATTTTTTGAAATTTGTTTTTGATTTGGTGATTTAGGGTTGAAAAAAGAATGCCCACATAAGAAGTTAAGATACTCATCCAAAATGCAAGCAAACAAAAACAAAAAAGGGGACCCAAAATAATTGCTAAGTATATAATGCAAAGAATGAAATTAAAATGAATATAGAAAGAGAGAGATGAACTTGTTGTGTCCATACAATTATTATTATTATTATTATTATTATTATTAAGAGAATGAGAAGGTAAAGAAATGAGTATGTACCATTTTTGTGTGTTAAGAAACAATTAGTAAGATGACAAATTACAGGTAGAATAGTGTACTCTATTGTTTGGATGGAAGATTTAAATACTTGTACTCCAAAACTTTGAGATAAGCTTATTGAATTGCTTTTCTTCTTATAAAAATGGGTGTTTCACGTGACATTTCTGAATTTTGTTTGTTAAAATTTAGACATTGTTTTATAAGTAGAAGGTTGAATGGTATTCTGTCTGTTTTTACTGTTTTTTTCACCCCCATTTTGGAATAATAATGAATTTTTTTGTCAAGATGATGCGTAAGGTCGGTACAATGTATAAGAAAGGGGAATTGAATCAGCAACCTATTGTCACGAACTCATGATACCTCGGTTTTAATTTATTCAGTAGAATAAAATCTCTTCGATCTTTAGAATAATAAGGATAGGATGTCATCAGTTAGACAGTTAGCACCGAGATTTAGCATCACCCTTACATATAATCCATCATTTTAATGAACTTTACAAATGATATGTGAGAAAGTAGCATGGGGATTATTATATCAACTAGTAACATCATCTCATTCGGTTTGAAATAGTTTACAAGAACATGGTTTTTAACATTTGTCTTAGTCATAAAATTAGCATTTCTGATGTAAGATATAGGGTAAGGTCATTTTTTTTTTACTTAATTTCATTTTAGTTTATTTCAAGTTAATTTTCGATTTAGTTGAATTTGAATAGTTTCAATACAAATTAAGAACATGGTTTAAGTAGAATAACCTGGGATTATCTACTTATTATGTCCATATACTAGAACGTTCCTTATCGATATCATGTAAATTGTTTTTTTTCCTTTTATCTTAAAATTTTCCTTTTCCAAATTCTCAACTAGTTTTCTATCCGAAATTAACCCATAGATATAAATAAGTTGTTATTTTAATATTAAAATTGACATATTACAATTTAATCATAATGGAAAACAACAATATCATCCCAGTGTTTCACAGAACATGCGCAAATAGTTACTTTCTCAAGTACTCGTAACATATAAGTATATAATGGATGTGACAAATTTTAAAAGTACTACTTTAATAATACTTGGTAATACCGAAACTCGATACTATCCAATAACTATTCGATTTGTTTCAAAGATTAACGTTGAACGTGATTAAAGATAGTCTTAAGCTTTGAATGGAAGGAGGGACATTGGGAGAGTGAACAATCCAAGAACAAGGACAGAGGAAGCAAAAGCAGAAGTTGATAGATGAATCTCACGAAGTTCGAGAAAGGACACACTAGAAGACAGTATACGTAAACATTCTTTTGAGTTAATTATACAATTAGAATATGTAATCAAGGATGTTATTAAGATTTAGGGAATCCCTAAGAGGTCCCATTTTCAAGGCATTTTACTTGCCAAATCTCACTTTCACTTATTTTAATCATGTTCTAGACTAATACATTAAACCCCCTATAGGCTATAGGCCATAATACTAGGGTTTGGTGTCCTACCAATATGGTGTTTCTAATGCCAATTAAGCAGTGGCAGAGCCAGAATAATGTAAATATAATGTTGTGAGGGTGACGAGCATTTTTATTAGCTAGCGCTTCCGTAGCTTCACCACTAAAATTAAGCTTAGTTACATGTCCAAGTGACCTAACTCAAATGATTTTACTAGAAATTATAATTCAATCACTTTGTGTCGATTTTATTCAGATATAACATGCATGTGTTTTAAGATGGATCAGTCAATTCGGATTTAGAGCTGTTTCAGATAGGCTATAATGGATTAGCGAGTCACGAGTCATTTCTTCATTTTGACTGACCGTAATTTCACATTTGTACAAGTTTAGTTCAGGTTGAATCACATTGAGTTTAGGTCATTTTCTAGTCGTATATTTGAGTCTAGCTCGGGTCTTGTAACTCTAGTCAGATTAGTTAGACAATGGTGGTTTTTACGATAAAGTTGAAAGAATAACAAAGTTAAGTGAATTAGATTTCTCTTTTTAGTAACTGCATTTACTATCATCCTTTATTTTCATTTTTACCAATTTATTTATGCCTTCACGGCTTCACTTTTTAAACTTGCTCGATGATTTGGCTACTATGAATGTGTATGGTAGTAAAACTCTAGTTATTACACCAACTAATATACAGAATTTATAAACTTTTTACTCGAAAAACAAATAATAATGCTTATTAGTCTTTCATTAAATTATTAAAAAAAAACAAATAATACAAACTCTATTAAAAAATAAAAATAAAAAATAAAAAATAAAAAATAATTTGAGCATATTACAAGGTTAGAGCACTATGGGAAGAGTCCAAGAGAAAGGGACAAGACGGAACATGTGGGGGATCCACATATGATATTATCCATCCCAATCCAACATGGACCCGCCCGCCCATCATCATGCTCTATTACCCACGCTTTATTCTCAAGGGTTCAAACATCGGAAAATTCATACGATACCCTCATATTTGACATTTTGCATAAAACACCTAATTTTTTTATCCGAAAAACTCTAAAAGTCCATAACTCGTGTTTATGAGTTCAGAAAGTGACGATTATTTTTCAAATCGATCATCTTTCCGAGTACTACAATTTTTTTAAAAAAAACTGTTGAGTTTGGTACTCGTGAGTCGTGACCAAGAGATATGGTCACTCAAAGTTTGTTCGGTTCAAAAAAAAATTTGATATACAAAAACTCCTAGCCACGTGATCCAAATACGATAATTTTTTTTTTCAAATCGTAGTATCGTAGTACTCGGAAAGATGATCGATTTGAAAAAAATCGTCACTTTCTGAACTCATAAACACGAGTTATGAACTCTTAAAATTTCCCGGTTAAAAAAATTAGGCTTTTCGTGCAAAATGTCACCTCAGAGTTACCGGGTGAATTTCCGTTCAAACTACCTACACAATTGTTTCTATTTGTAGTCAAGACTCAAGCGTGACACCAGGATTCGAACCTAATCGATCAATTTCATGCTCTTAGGCCTCGTTATCTCAGTTAAGTTTAGTTCAATTCAGGTTCTAACGTAATGTGAAATTCATTTCAATTTGGTATAAATTTAGTTTAGATTTTATAATTTAGTTCATTTAAGAAAGTGTCAGTCCAAAAAAACGAGATCTTACTAGCTATCTACAAGAACGAGATCTTACTAGCTATCTACTAGTAATAAACTTAAATAGACAATAGTGATATGAAGATTTGAATTTACGATCGATCATTATCATGCTATTAGGTCTCGTCATTTCAGTTTAGTTTAAGTTCTTGAAATTATGTGCAATTCATTTTAGTTAAGTTTAATTTAATTTTAGTTTATTTTCTATAAATTCAGTTAAGAAAATTTAAAATCCAAAAGAACGGGATCTTCCTATCTATATATAGTATAATTAATAAGCTTAAATAAAACATTATTTTTTGATTTTATACTTGTACGATAATATTAATCATCGATTTTCCATATTTACTAAATAAGTGTAAAAATACAAAATGTAAAATTCGTGAAATTTGATCCAACAAAAATATTTATAAAATTAGTGAAATTTGTGATATAATCTAACTGATTGTCTTACTTGTGACGGACACAAGCTTGTGACCTCTCAAAGCTCTCATCCCGCTTGCTCCTTGTGAGAGGTCACCAGCTTGTGACGGAATAGTGCCGTCCCAAACGAGAATTTAACAATCAAAATCAATGGAGTACATATTAATTGTAGAATGTGGTTGAAAAAGCAGAAAAAGAGCAAAGGGATTTTGTAGTCTTTCAAGGGATCTTCTCATTCTTTCACCATTATTCCTTTCTGGTACTACTATTACTTGTACCACTTTGATAATCTTTGGATTTTTGGGTTAATGCATTTGCTTTTGCCTTGTTTATTCAAAGATCTTACACATGTTCTTTTGTTTAAATATGTGTCGTTCTCATTTATCGAAATGCTCATTACTCAAAAATATACGAATATACGGGTAAATATTGTGAAATGTGATTCTATACGAGTTTTATTTATGTATGGTCGTATGGAGTACTTTTTCGATAAAGGATTTTAGGCCAAGAGGCACTATACTGCTTAATCGTCCCCATCGAAAAATTTTGGTTTATGAAACCAACTTAATAGGAAAAATGAGTATAAATTACAAATAGATGAAATTAAATGAAATGCAGGTGGTAGGGATTGAACACGCAATGTGTCGCAGTTATCTATGAGTTACATTATTTTTCTGCGTATTCAGAGGACTAGTTTTCATCTGTTCTGAAAACGGGCCGTTCTTCAGTTAAAAATATTGCTGTGGACTTGTAAACAAGCGACTGAAGCGAGCCGCTTGATAAGTCCTCTGGTATCATACAATCATCGTCCCATGAGATCCGAACAAATATCTCTCCCGGACCTCGTCTATGGACTATGCGGTAGTTTAACAAATCAAAAATATAACCTGGGGGGCTGGAAGAATATTTCCAGTCACAGGTCGAGCAGAATTGCATGCAATCTAATCACTCACGTCTAATGCCTAGGATTTTCATTGCGAACTCCCAAGTTACAACTGCTGCTGCATTGGCCGGAAACGCCCTCATTATGGTCGGACCTAAGCCGGCATAACATCCTCTTAACCCAGCTTGCCTGTAAACCTACATACAGATAATCAAGTGTTAACCGGTAATCTGTGCCTACCATTTTTATGGGTGGAAAAACAGTACTCGTATCATAAAAGTATTACCATGTTCAATACTGTGAAAGGATTTCTTGTAAATTTGTGATCTGGGTTTGTTTGAATCATAGTCTTGGCCACATCCAAGGGCAGAACAGTTGACCACGACTGGATAAGATTAAGACAACCACAGATTAGAACATAAAGCAAAACAAATGAAAACACGGGAAAAAAAAGAAAAAAAAAAGACATATAAACATCTATGTAAAACGGTATTACATACAGTCTTAATGTTGCACGTTATTTACGTAAATAACCCTATAAAAAGTACTGGAAGGTTCCTCTATAGGGGTATTGGTGAAAATAACATGGAGTTTTACAAAATCTGTGTGTAAAACAGTCATACTGAAGATTTGTTTGGGGAAAAAAGGTAAACCATACTTACAGCAGCACCAGCAAGACCACCGCTGAGAATCCCGATCCCCAACTCAGCCATGTTGCTTGTATTTTCATGAGAAGCGTCTTTAAGTTTCAAGTGTGTGACATGCCTAACGCTCTCGTAAACAGTAAAAAAGACGGCATTGCCCAAAGATTCTCTCAAGAAGGTCGTAGCACCTCCGCGAAAAATCCCTGTCACCTGGACACTTCACTCGTTAGCTCGGCCATATTATTTTTTCCTAAAGTGGTTTCAGGAATTTAATTTAGAAATAGAGAATCCTCACCCCATCAGTTCTGAGAGTTTTAAGAACACAATCCAGTGGACCAGAGTATTTGTTCGAGTTTCCTTGGACTTGCAACCTACACTAAAGAAGCTCAACATCGTAAGCATAGAACAACATACAGCTAACCCGATTTTAGTTTATAAGCGTCAAAACTCAGAACCGACATCCACGGAAAGATATCTTTCCTTACCTTAACTAATTCAGTCGGACAAAGAACTACACTAATTATAGCTCCTGAACATGCCGCTGCGGGAATAATGACCGAGGGATTTGGACCAAAACTGTTCAGGTTACCCTTGAAAACAAGAAAACAAACATTCATCAACAAAGAGCTTCATTTTTAGGTGCTATTCTGAGAGAAGAAGATTTGTTAGATCATGATTTCCTTTCAGATGAATACAAGAATTTCCAAAACTCTGAAGTAACCTATTTCATCACGTTGTTTATCGAGGAATTTTACCTGGAGCTTTTGTTTTGTTTGTGTGTATATGCCAAAAAGAAGGGAACTCTCAAAACCTATCCCAATAAGTGAAGATGAAGCACCCCTGTAAAGCCCTCTCACCTGTAAAAAAAGAACTTCGCAATGTAATTTCAAACTAATTGACTATAGTTCATTTATAACTACTACACAGTAAACAAATCTTCGGAATACAGCAAAACAGCAATATTACTCTGGTGCCTCAAAGGCTCCCGCCGCCTAAGACTATTATAGTAGTTAAGTTAGAACTGGAAAACATAATTGAGTTATATGTCTACGTCTAGCGGAGATTTCTATCGTTATAAAATTAATAAACGAGAGAAGCATACCCCTTCAATTTGCAATATCTTAGCAGCACAATGCAATCCATTTCTGTATTTAATGCCATGCACTTCAGTATTGTGTTTTTGCAGTTTTACCTAACAAGAACAGAATCCAACAGTTAAGAGCCAGGATCAAACACATTTTTTCCAAAAGATCAGTTGTAACTTGTAATACGGAGTATCGGGAGTAATATATACAAGAAACTGAAAAAGGCACCACATGTCTACAGCCACTCTAGGACAAGCTACAAGCTATACGATATTGTGCGCTCTTTCATGTAAAATTTACGGTTTGTTACTTCTCTAAGGATAATGCAAGTCTACTTGGAACGCCCACATTACAAAACGAAAGAAGACAATCTTAAATTCGTTAAATAAAGAGGAAAAGAATATGCAATTGGTGATTATATTGAAATGACGACGATGATTCGACGGCAGACTTGCCTAAACACAAAGGAGCCCGATTTTCATTCATTTATAATATTATAGGTGTTGCATCATATCAGAGCATCGTCATAAATTGCATCCTGTACTTTAGATGGCAAGGAAGAAGTTGGTTGACGTAATTCTTGACACAATTTGCATTCCGATCATTTGGAAAGTCTCTTTACTTCTTCGCGAGCATAACACATAAGTTATGAGTAGCAAAGCTTGTTTGAGGAGCGAAGTATCAAAAATAGCATTTCTAAACACTTGGAGAAGTCCAAATACATTTGACACGCCTCATATATCAGATAGAACTATAGAAGAGCAACATTCTAATTATCATATTACCGACTTGTACCCAGTAAATACTCATCCAATCAAAATGATTTAATGAGTTGCTCCATCGGATGAGGTTAGGGGTGACTGAAGCATCATATATAGTTTAGAGGTGTGGCATGACCGTGAATGGAACTCACGCACTCACACTGAACAAATGCCTGGTCATGCTTGTCGATAGGTATAGAAATCGTGTGCAGTCGTGCAGCATAGATCTCAATCTCTCCTAGTTCCGTTGTTTGACATAGATTATAAACTTCCCTCAAAACCTCATGTGGAAAATGTGGTCATTCCTTGAGACGATCACAAGCTTGACATCTCACAACCGTTTCAAATAATGTTAAAACAGGAAAGGGATTTGTGAGACGTCACAAGCTTGTGACCGTCATAAGTAAGAATAGTTGTTCATTCTAAAAACGACTCCCTACTAAGTTTTCCGGTGCCTCAATTAGAGAAAGCGGGTAAGCGACAATTTAACCGATACCAATACTATCAGAAAATTGGTTTCTGTAATTCCATTGCATTTCAGCTTAATTTCACTTCCACAGTCACAAATAACTGACAGTCATTGACGGTTTTAAACGATGATTCATGGTAGCCGACCTAAAATCATTTTGGCATTCCGTCTCCTGTTTCATTCTAGTCAGCAAAGCAACAACCCACTGAGTATATCCCAGCAAAACTGATTTAAGGGGGTCGGCTACGCAACCTTAAACCCCCACTACCCACCCACATTGGTTTTTCTACCAGTGGCGGAACAAGGGGGGCTAGCAGTAATAAAATTTCCGACTTTTTCTAAATTATTCAATTGCATAACTAATTTGCCCTAACTTTAAATTTCGACTCCGCCACTAAAAATAACAAACTTTATACTTTTCACAAAAAGGACAAAAAATGAATAGACGTAATAAAAAAAAAGGTGAAAAAAAAGGAGAGACCTTGACAGTATCAAAAGGGTGACCGGTAAAAACGGTTGCAAAACCAGCGATTAAACCGGCAATATATTCCTTGTACTTTTCACTGCTCTCCGAAGTTACCGCAACCATAATTACCAACCTTCACTTGATCATGCTTCCATTGTAGGAGTAATTGAGTAAATGTGTGTTATTATTAGGTTTTTCGAGATTTACGAATGGAGATATCAGATGTGGGATACGGGGAAAAATATATAACACGGACTTGGTAAACGGGTTATTCGGTTGTATCGAATTCGCTTTAGGTTGATTGTATGTTGGATACACTGTTATTGGGTCGATATGGCTAGTTTATAATGTTGGTCATTTCAATTGAATGATTTGGGCCATTTTAAGTTGGTTTTTTTTTTTTTTTTGTAAACAATTCGGTAAAATCCGGATTTGAGCCGGGTAGGACCACTAGAGCGGAAAAGCTCTTTTTCATGAGTTTTAACACTGTTGCTTTCCCAGATATCGAACACAAGATCTTTGATTAAGGAAGAACAACCCCTTGCCAAAAAATCTAAGTGCTCATGGGTTCAAGTTGGGTTATTTATAATTCGATTAATCTAACATTTTTTTTGATTAGTTTAAATCGATTAGTAATTCCTACGGAAGTAACTTCTGTCGTACTCCTATAGACTATAGTCCTATCCTAGTTCTTTAGATATCCGATACTTCCTCCGTTCTATTAAGTTGTTTACATTTGCTTTTTGCACTAGTTTTTAGGAGAGATTAAATAGGTGGGGTGATGTTGTAAATTGTCCAAACGGGTTGAACGGATGAGCTTGGATTAATTAAAAGGGCACTTTCGTCATTTACAGGCTCATAACTTGTCCAAAAATAGAAACGTAAACAATCAAATGGAACAACCCAAAATAGAATACGTAAACAGCTCAATGAAACTGACCAAGGATAATCCAACCCGACTCTGACTCGTGCATACCCGATACTCTGACTCAAAACCAATTACAATTAAACTCATCACTTTACAAACCGGTGACTGGCTATCTGAACAAACATAGAGCCCATTCGATGTTCAGTACGAGGCAGTTTATTCGATATCTGATTTATTTCAGTACCTGAGCAGTAACGAGATTAAGCTTAATATCTGATTAAATCGCGATGAAATATCCACAATTAGCAGGAAGACTAACTCATACATTTCAATTTCACAGGCTGGAAAAACTGTGACATCTGAGAATTCTACCAGTACATAACTAATAAGATAGCAGCTCTTGTAAGTAACCTTAACCGAGTATACCATCCTTAAAACATCCAAGAAGTGTCGGACAACATTTCCGAAACCCCTCTTCAGATTCTAAACCTATATATAAATGTATATAACCTTACTATGTCCAACATCCTGGCAATTCGATCCTTGGGATGGCCAGTGTAACTGCCCCACGAGCCATCTAAGTTGACGCCTTTTGCCGGTATGCCAACGTCTGAAATTAACAATGGGGAAACAATTGTCAAAATATACGACTTGTGTTATTTCTGTCTATTCACTATTGGGCAAATTTTGCCTTATGACTTAAATATATCTCCATTTCACTTCTAAAAATTTAAATACATCTTTGATTAATTTTCTGTTTTGCAGATGTGTCCCTGTACCGGCACCCTTACCTAAGAAATTAGAACATGGTCCTGAGTCTCAAAGTTCTAGTCACGGAGAGTCTGACACTTGGATATGTAATTTTGCCTAAGACCTGTACCTGAGTTTTAGTAACATAGAACGTAACATAACAATGGGAGAGGGTAAGACCGCGTACAATTTAACCCCCTTAAGTTTAGCCCACCCACGAAGTCCCAGATTGGAACCCTTACGACACCTAGCTAATGTTGTTGATGGACCGTGTTCTCTGTTGACACTGGTTCTCCGTAAGGGCATACAAAACTTACCAGATGGCCCTGTGAAAAATTAGTTGTGGCTCTAAGCCCACCCAAAGTTTCCTTCATATCCAATACTTGCAAATCATTGTTGCATGCCTGCAATGCACAAGAACTTGATACTTGACCTTGTATGGTTGAGAAAGGGCCTTTTGCTGCCAATATTTCTACTCGGTCAGGTGGCAACGATGTCTGTACAGAAATATACTGAAAGGATAGCCAAATTAGGAGCGATTACAAGGAGTTGAACTAACATGCAAAGGTGACGGAAAGTAACCAACTTCAAATTGAACGACATACTTGGCATAATTGCCCAACAGATAGGGCAGGCCTGCTGGATAAGAAGGAATACTGTAAAGCAGACGGTCTTTGCTGATCAAGAGAAATGAGTACCACTTGGATTTCCATCTGGAAGAACATTAACCAATTTCAGAAACCTTCCCCGGAAAAAATATAGAGTGATCTAGCTAATAGTATATTAAATATAAAAAAAAGCTGAGCTAATCGAGTATTTTAGGATATTATGGTGATTTAATGACTACTGCAGTCCAGTTTCAGCCTACGGTGTAATGTGATCACATTACCTCACTTTCATTCTCTTTCAAATTCCGGAGATGGTCACTCAGTTTTGCAAGGCGGTTGCGTGAATGTTTACCATTACCACCAGCCCCACTGCCATGTCTGGTGTTACTCCTTAGGCCACCTTTTCCCCAGGCAAGCATTTCAGAGCTTCCAACCCACCCTACAGGTGTAACCGTAGCTTCCTTGTTCACCTCTTGATCATGTTCATTCACACCTCCATCTCCACTAGCACCTGCTGCTGATGAGTTGCCTTTCCATCTCTTTGGCCTTCTAGATTTAACCTCAGTACTACGCTCATCTTGAGAGGAAGAATCTTTCCCGGCATCATGAGCATTAGCTTCTTCCTCGTCCTCAGATTTATAATTTCTTCTCCTGCGATAAGTGGCATGCGATCTTTTGCGCTTCTTGCTCAGTGCCTCTGTCTGCCTGCGAAAAGTTTGGGCAATTGCAGCTTGAATCTGCCCAAAGACATTCAATTTTCAGTCAGCAATTTCTCTAAGAGACCGTCTCACATATAAAATTATGAGACATGCAATAAGGATTGGATTTAATGTGGAAGAGTCTCACTAAAAGCACCAAGTGAGACCACCTTTTTACAGGATTTATCAGTTTCAATAGCTTGACGGCGATAAAAATGTGGAAATCTACTCAAAGTAACATTATCATCAGAATTACAGATGAATTGTGGAAGTCCATATGTAAGAAGTTCTGGTGCCACGAATCTAAAGAAGAGTGCCTGACCTGCATGTTTCGAGCTTTTTCATCTTCTTGATAAGACAGTTCCTGTGACAACATAAATTATTAGATTGAGAAAAAATAATTAAATAAATAATGATGATCAAGACATTTTTAGTTAAATTTTCTGTCAGAGAAGCATACCTCCTCTTCATATTGATCAATATCCGGATATATAGCAGCAATTAATGCATCATAGTTAGGATCATCCCTAAGAGACCTTCGACTAGCACAATGTGTGCGGCAAGCGGGGCATTCATTGTTGCTGTTTATTGTTTTTAAAGATAGAAGTTAACTATATATTATGTCATTATCTAGTCAAAAAAAATGAACAGCATTCAGACAATATCTGGACATGGCTGTTTCAAAAAAACTGTGTATTGTCTGAATTGATGTTCTTGTCTATACAATCTTTGGAACCAAACAAAATTCTCCAAATACCCCAATCGCATGGACTTGTCGATGCATTCTCTGCAGAAGCGATGAAGACATTCCATAACCGTTCTTGTCTTCCTGATTATCCCTACGACATGCACCAGAGAAACTAATGAATCATGGCATAAACAGAAACACACTGTGTCTTGACAATGAACTTATATTTATATAATGCGAGGCCAACCCACTTAAATAAAAACCGTACATACACCATATAGCCAATTAACTCACAACACCACCACCAACAACAACAACAAAGCCGTAATACTAACTACTCTGTACTCCCTTGTATGGGTCGGCCTCATGAGTATTTTATCATGAGACGGGTTTATATGCTAACTTTGGCTATCTTAATAGCACAACATGATTTGCTGCAGTAATTCAGGAAACCTAAAGGACCGCCGCACTATGTTCGCGTAGCATTGGTTTAAACAGTCCTGAAGTGGATTTCGGATAGCAACAGAAGGAACAGTACATGCTGAAAATAGCTGTTACAAGCCAATGCCACTCCTGAACTACACCAAGCATAACAATGCAAAGCAAAGAAAGCTTCTCAGAGAGTGCTTTCTCAATCCATTCTACTGCAAAATAAAAAGTGGATTGGGGAACTGGTTCTTATATAGCGTCGTTGGAAAGGAACGATCAGTCATCATTCATCAAAATTGTACTCTGCCTTCATCCCATCTACATTGTCACCCTTTGACTTTGGTAGTTAACTTGACTACTATTTTCTCACTATATACAATAGGTACACCTTCAGAAAAATAATTTGCATTCCAGAGCAGTTTTTCTGGCTGTAGAGGGGCCGGGGTAGTTTAAGATGTGAACATTCCAAAAAAAGAATTCCAACGCAATTTTTCTGTCATATTTCATCAGGAAGGGGTCTATCTTTTAGCCATTTTCTGTCCACTTAGAGCAGGACTATAATTAACTACAATAAGCCTATAGCATACACATACAGCATATTCCCATTAACGCCAATTCAACTTAAACATGACATACATCACTTACTAAAGACCTTTAAAAATAAAAATAAAAAAAGACATCTTCGCCATACCAAGACAAATTGGACATTGTACTTCTTTGCGTATATCCGACAATCTCACAAGAACAAATCTGCCAAGATAGATATAAGAGTATCACTATAAGCATATCGAACAATAAAAATATGTAATAAGCGACAACAGAACATCAGTTGAAGATTGGATACTTCTGTGCATGGGTTTCCTTAAAAACAAAAGTACATGCATGACAGCAAAGTAGACACTGTTAGACTGAATGCCTTCTCAACATGTGCATTATCTATTTATCATCGTAAGATCCTACACACAAGTAAAATAAATACGAAACCCAGTTGGTAAATGTATCCCTTCTTCAGACTGACAGGTAATCATTATTTCTGCATGCGAAGTTACCCTGACATGCTATCAATCATTAGTTTAGAAATTGTATTACATCCACTCCAACAGCCAACAATTCAAAAACTCTTATCAAAATCATGAAGCAGTTCAAGATAGAAAAACAGAGAGAAATCCGTTCAACAGCATTATAACTTGCTAATTGCAGATTGTCTGGTTATAACCGTTGAATATTTCAATCCACAATAAAATAACAACAGACAGACGGGAAGTACGCCAGCTGCAAGCCTGCAATATACTGGCATGCAGCTATGTTTGCTAAAAGCTGCACAACTCACTCGCATCATTTTTTCGTTTCATAATCTAATGTTCTTACCAAGAAGTCCACAACTAAACAGTATGCATGCTAAACAGAAAAGGATAATTCTGTATTCAAGATCTCAGCCATGATATGAACAGATATATGAGCATCACTGGGGAAGCCACGAACAACCAGCTACCAGGCATGCATGACAGCAGAATACATCACAGAACAAAAATTCAAATACTGGTAGGATTTAAAATGGCTTCATGCAGTTTCTAGATCCTACATCTACACACTGTATACATAACTAAGATTGCCTAATTCGATATGCATACGTCACATCAAATACTTAATTTGCTCTTCACTCGTGATAGAGTGTTATATATAAAAACACCCTTGAACCGATACATTATTTGCTGAAAACTGATCAAACCAGTTAACCAAGTACTTAAAGTCTTAACCAGTTTATGACTCGTTAACACAGGCAATATCTCCTTACACAAGGAAGCGATACCAGGAAATCAGGAATGCACATTCACATCACACTGCAGATTGCATGCAACAATCAACTTCTCCATCTTACAAGAGGATAAACCAGAGTGATCAACATTGACAACCACAAAAGGCAGAGCAACACAACATAACAACCTACAAACCCCAAACGTATCTTCAACACTGATCACCAAGAAAACCCAATCCCGATTATTAAAATGAGAGTCTTGGCGTAGATGTCAACTAGCTTACATTCTAAATTAACCATAACCAAATCATCATCACCCACAAATAAAATTCACACTAAAAATGTCAACTCCACATAAAAATGTAATCAAAAACCCAACATCCAATCCAAATTACTATAAAGTAGGACACTCATATCTTACCACTCAACCTCATCATATAAGCTTGTTAATTTTATTTAGATTTTTACAAAAACAGCATATTAACAAAAATAACCAATCCATAATTAATGCATAAAACATACAACTAATTCATCAAACATGAACAACTTTAACCTTCCTCGTTATAAAACTTACCAATTTTTTGCTAATTACACACGATATTTACAACCACAGAAAACAGTAAAAAAAAATTTTAAAAAAAATAGCACTAGAAGAAAAGCGTACTCTTCCTTATTGTCGCATTCATCTTCACCACCGCTGCTTAATTGACTCATATTTTCATCTAATAATCACAAAAAGTACAGTAAAAAGTTAAAAAACGAGATAAAAGTCAGCTGTATTATTTGTTGCAGTAAAATTATTTCAAGCAAATCAAAACCCACATACAAAAACACCATACAAATTGTGGGTAGCTATTAGTTCATCACTTTATAAATTATAATTTAAATAACATAACATTGTACGATCAAAACATAAACCGCTACCATGTACGCAATGGTCAAACTAGGATTTATAGTTACGGGGCGACAAATTTAAGGGGACGAGTTAGTAATGCAATAAGGTAAATTTGTAGAGGAAAAATCAACTAAAATTTACTTTAAGAACTTTTTATTATCATATTATCATGGCGAGCGCCTCTGCTAATCCCCTGGTTGTTCCATATAAATATTGCATAACTACTTACCTAGTGGCGCAACTAAGGTCTAGCAGAAACGCTCGCCCACCCGTACAATACAATAAAAACTTTGGTCAATTTTTTTATGAAAAAAAAGTTCCGTGCCCGTTTATCTTAATGCATTGCTCGCTCGCCCCCTAATTAATTTATACTGCTACTAGCTATAAATCCTGGTTCCGCTACTGATTCGTAACATTTTCTAACCAAAATTAACAAATACGGAGTACTAAGATTAAAACAAAGTATACAACAAAACCACCTTCATCATCATCATCTTCTTCTTCTTCTTCGTCCTCATCATCATCATCATCATCTTCTTCTTCGTCTTCTTCATCATCATCAACATCAATAACATCAGTATCTTCATTGTTTTCAACATCTTTATCTTCACCATTTTCCTCCACATCTCTATTATTAATGTCGTTATTATTGTATTGGTGAATTTGGGAGTTGTGGACGTCGGAAGAGTTGACGTCGGTCGTGTGCGGTGGGGACGGCATTGTTGTGGGATGTGAAGGCGGTGGAGACGGTGGTTGACACGGCGAGGGGAGAGGAAGAGTGGCGGGGGCGGTGGTGGTGAAATAGAGAGAGATAGAGAGGGTGGTTGAGTGTGTTATTTTTGTGTATTTGGTTTGCTGGGTTCTCTTCCTTGTCGTGAGAGAAATACTGCGACTTGGATGTATTTTTATATATATATACATGTACTGTATTTACTTTCCAAAATACGTAAATTGTACCATTTATTTTTTTGGTCTATAAGGGGATTTTGTTATCGGCGGAATTTGAACTTAGATCTTGAGTATTACCTCTTATGAATTCATCACCTAATTGTACCAAAAACAAACAACAATAAGAAGATTAGAGCCTTAATCCCAAAATGGTTTGGGGTCGGCTGCATAAATCATCATTTAGAATCGTCCATTGGTAGTCGCACACCTCAAAATGCGAAAATATAAAAAAGGAAAAGTGAAAAACAAAAACGGAGTGAAACATAATACAAAAGCCAAGGTGGCTTTCTAGGTTCTAAAATCGAAGTCCGTATTAACTTAGAATTCACGGATTAAGCTAGTTGACATCTGTAAATTGACGATTTATGAGTTTATAACACATATGAGTATATAATATGACTAGTGAGTGGTATTTATGTACGATAAAAGAAAAGAATTGGAAAAATTGTAATCGAACTTTGAAAATGATGAAATATAAGGTAAAGTGGAAAGTAGTATTAATTGAAAGTTTGAAACAATCAAATAGCAAAATGGTATTTTAGAGACATAGAGTGTATTTTTAGGAGTATGGTTTTTTTGAAAGAATTTACGAGTATATGTTTGTATGTATGTATGTATGTATACATTGTGTATATGTATATACACATGTATTTATACATTGTGTATATACACACATATATTTATACTCATATATTTTATACACATGTATTTATACATTGTGTAGTTATGCTTTTCTTTTATCTTTTTTATTTAAAAGTTTATGAATTTTAGATATCAAAACTTGAGTTTTTTCTATGTGAAATATCTTATTCTCAAAAATTCTTCTAGGATAACATTGGTAATAATTTGTAATACGAAAAAAATGAGATAATGTTCAAAAATTTCAAATGATTTGGTTTGTGCTAAGATTTCGAACACGAAAATTGTATACTATATGAAAAATTACTTCGCTAGCTTGATACTATATGAAATTATGAGCACAACAAATGTAAAATGGCTTAATCATTAATCAAATAGTAAGAAGATTAGCATATTGACTAATTTTATGGATTGTACTAAAAGATTAATATAATTGGGGATATTATTAATCGTTTGTATTTAACTTGAACATGAATATAGCACAATACAACTAGTTTGAGGTTATTTTTTTCATTTTTTAACAACAAAATGTAATAAAGAGGTAAGATATTTGTTATACGGGGTACTTTTACTTGTGTGTAACACGCCTCTAGAAACAACTTTATTTTCCCTTTTTTACTCAGAATGGGCATGTTAAGTACTCGGAACGTTTTAAGTGAATCGTCTCCTAAAACAACATATATCTCGTGTCACTTTTTAATCATTTTAAGAAAATGACAAATTGTATAAACGTGTTTCTCGTAATGTGAAATGTACTTCACATTTATAGAAGTCGTCGATCTATTTTCCCTGGAAAATCTCCCCTGATATACTAGAATAAATATCCAAATTTATTACATGATATACTAGAATAAATATCCAAATTTATTAAAGACGTTATGCTTAGAGACTTGCTAAATAAGCAATATTTTTTGGTTTCTTAAGCTAACAAATAAAGACGATCGATGTCACATATTGGATTCAAAGTTTCAAACACAATAAAAATAACTAGTGATATTCTACGGTGTACCCTTGAGTTTTTTGGTTTTCTATATTGTACCCTTACATTTTTTATATTTTGCATTGTACCCCTAAACTTCTTAGTTATTTCTCTACCATGACCTTCTTTGACTCTCCGTTAACTTTATCACTATCAAACAAACACTTGTTAATTTTGTATCACCATACTATGTAAAAAGAATAATAAATCACTGTTAATAAACACAAACTAGGTACACCATAGAATTTCAAAAATGTAAGGGTATACCATAGAAAACCGAAAAACTCGAAGATACACCATAGAGTATAACAATAACAATAACGGGTCAAAAGTGTCGAAACAATGGGTCACAAACTCACAAGTCATAACACATATGCCAAAGTGTGTAAAGACTAAAGAGACAATATCTTTACCGTTGTTCTCCACGAAGGTCACTTACACAAAACTTGTTTAAAACGGATTCATTGCGATTGTATGAGTCATGAGTACCCACCAAATGAGAAGTTAGTTACTAAAAAGATTCGTTTACCTTGTATAAGGTCACCTTATACAATAACTTACATCGCTCGATTGATACTATGAACAAGTTCAAAAGCACCCATAGCCTAAACAATCATCTATCCTCCACCAAGCTACGGAAAATTATTCATTCAAGATTGTTAGTTCAACAACAAAAACAAATCGTGAAGCAACCCGTGTGGATTAAGAACACTTGAAATTGTTCAAATGACTGGCCTTGCATATTGAAAAAAAAAAAAAAACATCTTAATTCAATCCTGCATGCCCTCTAGTTCCACCCTCCATCGTGAAGTCCACATACCCATCTCTGGAGTCTAGACGAATGTGAAGTACCCGCAACATTTCTCCATTTTTCACTGAGTTCCGTATGCAGTTGCAGAAACTGAGGTGTAAACAATGATAAATGCGAGAATTCCATCCTCCACTATTGCCAATGTGATCCATTCGCCATGAATCTTCCGACAACCTACTGAAACAAAACTCCTATACTCCACACTTACAGAGAAAAACTCCTGTACTTCGTCGATTGCCATCCACATTTTTATTTATACCTTGTTGACTTAATACCTTGGCTAAGAAGTCAGAGTTGTGGGCACATAGCATCTTCCAGAACAGGGAGACAACAAGTTCGACGTTGTGTCAGCAATTTTGACACAAACCGCGAACCACGCAATATCTATTACATCTAGTTATGCCTTTCTTGGCACAATTGCGCAGTTTTCCAAAAACAAACAACTAGAGTCGCAAATGAGACTAGTCCAATTGCCTTGCCATGAATGCTATGCGTCAAACGAAGCAGAAGTGTCCAGAGAACTATTTCATGTTGCATAATTAGTTCTTCAAGCTCAGTGAGACTTGCTTTCGGTCTCACAAAAGCAACTGACTAGTTTAAAAAAAAAAAAGGACTATAATAATTTATAAAAAAAAAGAACTATAATAATTTATAATAGATCAGATTAGTTCGACTATACTACAGAAGATCCAAGAGAAAATTTCACCAGCATTTAGAAAGGCATGGCGTCGGATTGTCACTCTACTTCCGTATATACGTTACATCCAGCAACTTATAATTTCACAAGACGCCATGGTCGCTGTACAGAGCCCGAAACTAAATCTCCAGCTTCTAAAACTTGCCATATTTGTCTACATAAGCCTGCACAGAAAGGCGACGTGTGTAAAGGGTAGAACATCGAGAGTTTCATGTACTCCTACCAGCCTATTTATATCGTCTCCCTTTGAATTTGTTGTCGAAGTTTTCCGCCATTTTGTTATACTATAAATAGTACAACTTCATAAGGTAGTATAAGAAATCCACAAGTTGTGAGAAATTGAGAGTCCACCAATATAAAGAGAGTTTCATGGGAAAGTCAACCATAAGAGTTAGAAGGGGACCATATAAATGCGTCGGATATAGTATATAGAAATCCAAAAGTTTCACCTGAATAAGCTTCAAAATATTAGGACGGGATGAAGATAGATACTGCTTGGTAGACTCTGGTGTGTTCGGAACTTCATTTGATGGTAAAGTGCTGAGGATTTTGTCCTCAGCTTTTTGAACAATTACTTTATATACATCCTTGGACAGGCGACCCTCATGCCATACTGGTTTCATCAACTCCTTCACAAATTCTATTAGAGCTGCCCGGAAAATTCTTATGACTCTTGTTTTCTCTTCATCTAGTCCATTATTTGTTTGCCTCCCAATCTCACCGTTATGTCTCGGACCGCCGATATTTAGCTTAGAGCTTCCATCAGAGATACTTTTGGTTGATTTAAGAACGTCTTTGACACTCGCAGCAACCACGGGATTATTTTCATCAGTTATGATGTTATTTACAGCATTAGTAGCTGAAATTGCAGCAGATTCCGCTTCCGCTTCAACTACACGGGCATCCTTATCATGGCTATAACATTCCTTGTCATTACTATCGCCTTGTAATCTTTTAGGTGACTCCAGGGAGTTCCGACGAGATATGCTTTGTGCATGCTGATAAGAAGAGCGGCGAAATGGGTCATGCCCTATATCGGGATGCTCAATGCTATCACGAAGAGGATCGTATGGAACTTCAGAAGAGGATGCAGCTTTTGAATTGATAAAGGAAGAAGGCCGAAATGGGACAGATGGCTCCCAGTTGTAGGGAGTAAATCTCCTTTTCTTATAAGAGATTAACATGTCTTTCAAAGACGAATTGTTCGATAAGGAAGAATTTCTGAAATAATTACTGGATCTTGAAGGAAACTCACAGACTGGAGAACTATGAAGATCCAGAGTATATTGCCTTCGCAAAGCAATAGACTCCTCCACTATGGCATATGGGTGTAAACTATTCATTTGAGCATCAGAATCTACACCATAACCCCTTTGCAAAAAGCCACGGACAGGAGTGACATTGTCAAGCAAGGCTGATCTGCCAAAAGAAACAGATGAGCCACGATGATCCAAGTCGTCATACGAGCGATTTCCATTGCACATATCCACAACTGCCTCATTTGGGCTGGAGGCTAATTTAGAGCCATCTTTAGAAGATGGTGATCTTTGGGAAGTACTGGAAAGACGGCGATACAAACCATCTCTTTCAAGCAAGCGAAAGTCATCCTTGTCACGTACAGGTTCTCTGTGGTCCTTTTCAGCGGACATTCCAGCTGTTGAAATAGGTAACAGATCATCACTATCGGTCCGAAGATACTTTGGTTGATTGTGAGCACGTGGCATTGAAGCACCAGAAGCATCTCCAGAATCTGCTAGCATAAATAAATACTCATTAGAAGAGAAATCTCCGGAAACCAGTATAATTAACTAGCACTACCTAGAAACATAAAAATACCTTTGCTAGGACAGGCTTCAACTTTGGTGGACAGCTTATTACCCTCAACCTGTCCTCTACTGTGATCTACTTGGTCTCTCTTGTGAAGAAATCTACAGGAACTGCCTTTAATGCACCAACCCTTCGCAAAGAACTCACAAATCATAGCAGGTCGCTTGTTTGAAATGTCAGTTTCACCCCCAGGTGAAGAACTCCTAGGCCTCAATTGTGGAGTATAGTATCTGGAAAGTCGGTGAATTAGCAAATTAACCAAAAATGGGCAGATGTAAAAGCCACTACACCTTAACACCAGAACAAGATGAACAACTGAAAAAATATCATTCTAGTCAGAATTTCCAACCTTGATGCCTTTTGGTCCATTCTTTCGCTTGGTGGCAAATGGAGGTCTTCCCTTTGACTAGGGAATCTCATCTCGTCAATATCAGTAGTCTCACTCTTACAAAGTTTATCATGAGTACCATCTGATGTAGAAACATGTTCCATGGAGGTAACAGCTGGAGTTACATGTATATCATGGCTCTGCTGATTTTTCACACTGGCAGCCAGAGGACTTATCTCGGCAGGGTCCCATTTATCATTTACATCATTAGCCTCAATCGTACGATGTTTATCGTGAATACTGTCAGGAGTAGAAACATGTTCCTCTGAGGTAACAGCTGGAGTCATACGTATAACATGGCTCTTCTGATTTTCCACAGTGGCAACCAGTGGACTTATCTCAACGGGGCCCTGTTCACTTGTCACAGCATCATCTCCTATTTTACGAGGATTAGCCACAGAGTTTAGTCTTTCTGGAAGATTGACATTTCCATCATTTAATGAAAGCACATCTTTCCCCTTCCTATTCTGCTGGCTGTCATCAAGGGGAGCAACTACTTCAGAATTTACAGTGTCTCCAAGTTTTGATCTCGAGCACACATCATTTCTTTTGGATTCCTTGTCAAGCCTAACATCTACACGAAAGTAGAAGATAGAACATATGAAGAGGTCGTCATTTTTTCCTAAATCATACACTTGTAAGCCAAATATGAAGGTTGCAACAATAAGATGTCTATCTTAAGTACATACAAATTTAAAATCTATTGAAAAGAGACATCAGTATGACCAGAATAACAACCTATCGTACAGAAAAGACTAGCAAAAAAAAATAAAAACCAAGAAGCAAGGACTCTGATCTCTATACTGCAAAACAAGATTGCCAGTGAACATTAACCATGAAAAACTCAATTACATATATCTGACCTCAGAGAGTCTCATACTCTGAAACAATGATATACTCAATAATCAAGATAGTCTGATACTTTGACTAATCAGATATCATAGTCCATGCAAAGATATAACTCCTTGCTGGCACAATTTTGCGAATATCTGTAAGGCCTAATTTCACTCTCCTTTCATCTATTTTTCCCTTGAAACTTTCTACATATTCAAATACAAAGAATTCCACTCAAAAAATAGTTGCTTTTTCCAAGCCACTTCTTCAATGAACACAGACACCTGATGTCAAATATAATTATACTTATTATATTAATGATTGCGCACAACTAATAGCAAAATATGGGCGGCAGTGTAATTGCCGCACTCTGCCTTAACACACGGGGTCCCATCTACACCTTGCATAATCGAGATCCTTAAGGTATCAGCCTTTGTGCTCTTTAAATGTGTGTAAGGTCACTACTCTAGCAGCAAAGACCTGGGAAAGGTATTTATGATTTTATTTTATTATTGCGCTTTTTGCGATAATGAAAGTAATCCGCAAGGCTTCACGAAAAGCCGAAAACACAAATATTCATACAACAAGCAAAAGAAGTATCGCGAGGGGCACCACTTTTGATTCCTACTGCAGGATATCTACAGGAACACAAACACAAAATTAAGTCAAGTAAATATTATATTATTACTCTTCAATGAGTTTCCTACTAAGGTCAAGTCGGAACACTGGAACAGTACAATAGTTTTATTACTTGAATGAGTTACCTGCTAAGACATATCGGGCCAGTATAATTCTTCTCTTTACTTTATTTCTCTCTATCTTCCTTCTAAGGAACATATTAAAGATACATTTTAATAATGTATTTGGATTTACCGTTTGATCTTGTGATACCTTATTTCTAGTAAGGGCTTGCTTGGGATGGGGAGACTAGTGACTTGGCTAATCGAGCTCAAATAAACTAGAAATGAGGGTCATAGGGCAAGTAGTTAACGCCCCCCTAAGTGATGCATTGGAGGTACTGGTTCCGCTAGTTCCTCTCTCACCTCCTATTCCCACCTTCCACTACCACCAAACTCCTCCAATTTCCCCTTGTTTTGAGCTCTATTACTGAAGTAAATATGTCCCCCATCCCACGCAAGCCCTAAGAGTAGTATCATCTATGGAATTCATAATAGAGATATAGCAATGTATGCAGTACCTAGTCGATGGCTACTTTGTGGTACTCCCTCCTCACCTTCATAATATTTCAGGGTTTAAATATGTCAAAAAAACATACTCCATTAATCGGTACAGTATGGTAATAAAATATTAAGATTGTTATTAAAAATTCTTTCATAAAATTATATTTTCAACAAAAAAAGAAATGTATAATGCAAAAAACTATGGTCAAAGTGTCTTATCAAAAACTGGCGACAAACTAAAAATAAGTAATTCGTTGTAGAGGTGAGTAACAAATAATCATAATATTACATCAAGTCAGCGACACAGAAACACAACCTTTCTACAAAGTTTTGAATATCAGTATATCACCATGTCCGCATTTCTTTCATTTTGAGGAGAGCTTGACCACAGTTAGCGAGATTAGAGCACAACAGCTGACACCGACCGTGTTCGAAACCAAGCTTTAGTAGTATGGTAGCAATCATTAATGACTGAAGTATCGAACATTAATTGCTTGTTAAGAATATCCACCTCTACTTACCATACTTCACTCAACTTCAACAATCGTTTAGGAATGCTCTTAGCCTCTTACAAGATATAATGATGCTTTCAAGGTTAAAAAGCCTTTTTTAAGATTTGATCATAAGTAGCTGGATGTCGGATTATTCTGTTGAGTGTATATTAGATACCTATTTTATATAGATTGAAGAATTATTTTGTTTCTTATTCAATGTAGTTACTTAATACCTTTCCTCTCAACATAAACTACATCAACAATCCTCTTCAAGTAGGTAATCTAGGGCAGACCGGTATGGGATTCCAATATTTTCCAAAAATCAGACCAGTAACTCTACAAGGATTATGTCACATAACAGATTGAAACATATATGGGTACTCTACAATGCCGAAATTGAATATGCCCTTTTCGTGAGCTCATATCACACACAAAAGATGTGGAGTATTGTCAATAAACCAGACGATCACATGTGCTCCAACGTCATCCCAACAACATACAAGCTAATTCTGTCTTAGCACTCTTAGGCTCCCTCTTTGTCCTTCAATGTTGCTAACGCTCACCAGTAAGTCTTCCGTCACAACAAAAAGCAATCATATTTAATCTGTGCAATGAGAAGAAATTTTCGCCAACTTTATTGTGAAAATTGAAGAACTTGATATTAAAGGTTTCTAAAGATACTAAATCCCAGTCTCACTATTCCGTTCCCACGAAGGAAGTAAATATTCTACTTAATGACAACCGGAGAGTACGTCATCTATCTTAATTACACAAATCAAGAACTTTACTTGTCCGATACGACAAAGTCATCTACTTCATCACAAACAGTAGTCCTCTATCAAAATTCTATTAAGGGATTCTGATTCTTTCTGATTCTTATACAAGATAGAAGTGCCATTAACTTCACGTCCTACCTTCATTTGGATTAACTACCTTTTAAAAATTTCCCTCGCAAATTAAAGGAGGGAGAAAAAAATAACACCATTGCTGATTATTCCTTAACGAGACACAAAATCTAAATCTCCGATTCCAGACAGCACGGCATTTCCCTAAGCACATCAAGTCATAATTAACTCCTCGGACATAACCTCGACAGTTTTATGCCTAATTAATTTGAGTACCAATTCCAACCATTTCAACACACAGAACTCGACACCAGTATCACCAGAAATCTTCACACCTTCTTCGATGCTAACGACTTTAAACATCAAAAACATTCACCTGAGAGAACTGTCAGTAACTCGTAAACAATCTCTATTTCATCTCCACATACATTCCCCACGCACAACAATCGATCACAACTTCACAAGTAAAGCAAAAACCACATTTAACCTAATCAAATCAAAACCAAAATTGAGCATGTTTCACACTTGAATTCAGTCCCTATCGAGCTATCAGTAAATCATCAACAGGAGGATACAACAACAACAACCAACTATAGTAAAACAAGCATTTGAAGAACATAACTCTAAACCTATAATTTCGAAATGTATAAAAATTGATCAGAAAAAAATAACAGACCGCAAGGCGATTGATCGGCAACAGGAACACGCAAATCCGATGATCCTACAACAGATTCATCAATCGCCTCCTTCTTCTCCTCCTCCACCTCCGCTTTCGCATTCGCTTCCACCACCGCTTCCATCGCCAATTCCTTATCAATCGCTGCCGCTTTCTCCTCCTCCTCCTCTATCGCTTTTCTCTTCGCCTCCGCCACCGCTTCCATCGCCATTCTTACATCAATCGCCGCCGCCTCATCCGCTGCTGCCGGGGTCATTTCTTCGTCATCGTCGGAAACTTCTACTTCTTCTTCGACTTCTTCCTCAATTTCCTCGTATTCCTCTTCCTCCTCTTCTTCTTCTTCTTCTTCTTCTTCAACTTCTTCTTCTACTTCCTCATACTCTTCTTCTTCTTCTTCTTCCTGAATTTCTTCATCTTCTGGAATTTCTTCTTCTTCAACAATTTCCTCATCTTCTACCTCTTCTTCTTCTGCGATTTCTTCAATTTCTTCTTCTTCTTCGACTTCTTCTTCAACCTCGACTTCTTCGTACTCGTATTCCTCTTCTTCGCCAGAGGAATCCGCCATTTATGATGTTGAGGAGAGAGAAACCGAGAAAACAACGCCTTTTTTAATTTTCTCTCTCTTTCTTTTTTGTTTTTCTTTTTTAATTTACGAAAATACTGTATTTTTCATAGAGCTCTGAGGCTGTATTACGTATTTGTAAAATTTTGTACTGTCTGTATATACGGCCACTTGGTTTTGTTGTATTTAAAACCTCTTTCAATAACCCTAAAACTTACTCCCTCCGATCCAGACAAATGGTAACATAGGGAAAAAGTGGTTATTTAAGAAAAGGTGGAAAAGTGAGGGGTAAAGTAGTAAAATTTGATTGGGGCCACATGGGTTTATGTGAATTAAATAAGTAGTTTGTGAGTGAGTGAATGGATGGTAAAATTGTAAATAGGTAGTGGATGTAAGGGTAATTTAGTCGTTTTTCATGCCAAATATGGTATGTTACCATTGGTGTGGATCGTTTATTTTAGGTAAGTGTTACCATCTGTCTGGATCGGAGGGAGTACTTCATAAACCTTTTTTTACTACAAAATTATTCTTTCACATACGGACTATACTTTTTCACATATATTTTTTCATTAATTTTCCATCCCATACCCTTTTACCTAAACCTAAGCAAACCAACTGTTCACATACTCTTCTATCAATTTTTTTTCCTAAAATTTAATCTAATTGCTCCAAAAACATAAACAATGGATCCTAATTCACCGATTAGTGAAGCAATTTAGTTGTTTATTAATTACTAATACGTTTTAATGAGTTTTATTTAATTTATCATTGTTTTATTTGGTTATATAATAGGATGAAATAAGGGTTTATGGTTGGTATATGGTTGATGGTGGTACCTTGGTTGGTGCGGTGGTTAGGGTGGTACACGGAGGTCAGAGTAGTGTGAGTGTGGTGGGTGTGTCGCGGGTGTAGGTGGGTGAATCTGGAGGTGGTACGGATGGGCAAGTTTGGTGGTTGAGTCCGCAAGTGGTGTGAGTTTGGTGGAACGCGTGATGCGAGTGCGGGTGTAGATGGGTCAGCCGACAGGTGGTCCGGCGGTGCGATTCTGGTGGGTTAGTGACCAGGTGGTCCGGTGGGAAGGTGAACGGAGGTTGGAAGGAGGCTTTATGCGTGGGTTTGTTTGTTGTTTGCTTGTTTCTTTTTTTTTTTAATTTCTTTTTTTAAACAAAAAAAATCATAACTAGTGGGAGAAGGAGTAACTGAGGTCAACCAGAGCAGGGGAGGTGAACGGAGGTAGTGTTGGGTGAGGGAAGGGAGAAAAAAATTAATTGAGTGAGAGGAGAAAAAATGAGAAGGATAAAATTGTAAAATGCGTATGTGAAAAGGTAAAATCCGTATGTGAAAAAGCACGACCTTTTTGTTTTCAATTTGTTAGGAAAAATTGCAATATACTACCCTTTTAACTCTCTGAAATACCTTCCATGTTCAATCTTTATTCTATTAATAAGAACATTTACTCAATTCTGGTGAAACCACATCATTATTTAGATAATTTAATAGTGACATCGCCGATGATTTAGATGATATCACCCATGATTTACTTTACTTTTGAAACCTGTTTACAAAAAGCTATTGTATTTACGTAGGGTGTTGATTTTCGCAGTACACATTTTACTCATTACAGTACACTTTAGGCATTTTTACCCTTCCCATTTGTTTCTCTCATTATACTGTATTAGAGAAAAAGAAAAAGAAAAAAAAAAACACAACTAAAATAATGTACAATACCACCACCCTGCACCCCTGAACCTTCTAACTACACCACCACCCTGCACCCTCTAACCTTCCAACTACACCACCACCTCCGTCCCTGACAACCACCGCCCGCTCCTAACATCCCCAGACGCTGGCTCACCACCGATGACCCTCCGATTCACGGTCGCTGCTACCACCAGTCACGCATTAGCCTTCCACTGACACCATTATAGTACCATCAATACTTACCACCACAATCATACTGCCCACCAGCCGCCACCCCTCGCCGCCCACCAGTCACCGGACGCCAAGATATGCCGCCACCTCTCGCCGCCCACCAGCCACCCCGTCACACGCCTGTCACCACCACACTTTCCAACCACATACCAAACCATAATAAACCCTAAACCCCAACAACCAAATATATTTTAAAAAAAAATATCGTACTAATATGTTTAACAATTAAATAATTATTTTACATTCAATTAGAGTATATAATCAATGAAATTTAGTTGATTTAAGAGATTTAATTATAGAAAGAGGGGTTTTGATGCTGGTTAAGTAACACCCCATCAAACACATTTATAAATTCAACAAACAACTAGCAAGCGGTAAGTCGAAATCGATCCACGAGACGATGTGTTTTGGGTTCTAAGTCTACCTATTCTAACATGTGTGATAGGAGGCCGCACACCTAATCAAAGATAAATACCCTAATAACAAATGAATGTAGTAATAGGGGTCGAACACAAGGAGACGAGAGTTGCTAAAAAGTTGTCATGGATCGAATTTTATCTAAGTCGGTCACGAATTTGGTATGTTGATTTGGTGATTGTGCAAAATAAAACAAGAAAGAAAACAATAATGTAAAAGACGTCTAGGAGGTTCGGTTTACCCATCCAAATTGGTATTTATATAGATGTTAAACTAGTAAGTCACAAGCAAAGCCTATCATCTAGGTCTAAAGACAACCACCTCTCGATATTATTGCCAAGCCATAGACCGGGTCCGAGACGCTCTCGCCGAACTAGGTCGTTCTACTACATATGCTTAGTCCAATTCATTTCCGTGCCTCTAGACTTATAGATATGAATTTAACGGATTTAGTCAAGGATTGTGGCCAATAATCTAAGACTAACATTACAAAACAAACATGTGATAGAGATGATGAGATAACAACTAATTTAACAGCTTGTTTATTTACCAATTGTGCAAGGCTCCCATAATCCCTAGACTAGGAAGATTTAGCTACTCATACTAAATGAGAAAATGATAAAAAATGTAAATGCTAAATATAAATGAACATGAAAACAATATGTAAAACTATAATGTAAATAACATAAGTAAGACAAAAGCTAAATAGAATTACCGTAATGGAAATGTAGTACTTGAATATGAAAATAGAACTTGGAAATGAAAACTATTATAACTTGAAATATAACTTTGAATATAACTTGAAATTGCTAAAGAGATTGTTTGTAACAACTAAAGAAAACTAAACTATTTTAATCTACTATAATTCTAAACTAATCTAATGACTAAAAACTAGAAAGAAGAA
>VHZZ01004416.1:37481-49648 GCA_009801015.1 Silene noctiflora | reverse complement strand
GGGATGAAGAAGGGTTTAAGGTGGAATTTGGGGAAACAAGGGTTTTATATGGCCTTAAGGCATTTAGGCCCAATTGACTTATTGAGTCGAGTTTTGATTAGATTATCGTCTTAATGCTACTATACAACTAAGAAGGATTTTATATGGTAGTAATATGATTAATATATCGTAAGGCTTTACATTTTACGAAGATAATATTAAAAATTATCTTTACCGTAATAGATTATAAAAATATTTTAAAATCGGAATTAACTATTAAAAATAGTTTATATTATAGATTTATTATTCTCGGGTGTTACAATTTGGGAAGGACTTGATAAGGCTCCTTGGTAAGTGGGGGTATTACAGTGACATAAATGTATACTGAAAGACTGACAAATTGATGCGAACATGACACAAGCTTAGGTTTTACATGTCACAGGGGTGACACCGACAGACTTTGCCTAAGCATGTATAACTCCTAGCTAAGAAAGGGTGACAACACGTATCAAATCCCTGAGGTAGAAAGTGTGCAAAAATTAATGAAAGTGCACTAATCACTCATCTTCTACGGACGTATTTGTCACCGTTTGCTTGAATGAGATCCCTTCTTGAGAGATGATGATTCCGAGAGCGAAACCAAGATCTTGTCATCGTCGGAACCGAGTACTAGACTAAATGTGGTTTATTTTGGACTTTAGTTGGACTCAAAGAATGATCAAGAGGGATAAAGGACAAGTAGCATCTCGGAGGAGAAGCCCCCAAAGTGAGAAGATAGAAATTTGGCAAAAGGAAGAATGCGCGACTTCTTCAAGAAAGAGCCCCAGTAAAGAGGTATAAGATTAAGTTTGGAGTTGGGTGGGATAATCTTGAGGATTGATGATAATGGTTGAGATTGAAAGGGGTTGTTGTACGGGGTTGAAGATGATGAATTAAAAGTGATGGACTGGTAGTGATGGTTATGAGGGTGATGGTTATGGAGGATTAAAAATTGGAATTGGAATTGGAAATTTGTGAAAGGGGTGTGTTTGTGAAAGAGGTGCGGTTGTGTCCTTTGGAGGACTGCCTACATTTTCACGTCAAGTGAAATCAAACCAAATCGTAGTTCTTGCAAAATGAAGGTGTGAAAGGATTGTGCAAATTGAAGGTGTGGTTGTGTCCTTGTTGGAGGACTGCCTACGTATTCGTATGTTACGAAATCAAACCAGACCGTAGTTCTTTCAGGTGTGAAAAAGGGATTTTAAATTGAAGGTGTATGGGGGTGTAGGGGTATCCTTGTAATAGGACTGTCTATGTATTCGTGTGTTGCGAAATCAAACCAGAACGTAGTTCTTGCTGGTTGAGTGAAAAAAGGGATTGCAAATTGATGGTGTGGTTGTGTCCTTGTTGGAGGACTGTCTACATATTCGCATGTTGCGAAACCAAACCAAATCGTATTTCTTATGTGTGTGCCTAAGCTAGTTGTTAGGACCTTAATGTGTGAGGGTCACGACAGTATATTCCGTTTGGTGACTCGAAAAATTGATTTTAGATATTTCCTTCTTGTTCATGAATCGAAAGGGTATAATTCCTGAAAACGTTCCTTGTCATGCGAGCACACTAAGAAGTGGACCCTAAGGGTAGATTGGGTATGTCTCGTTCTGGGTAGCAAAGCATTCAAATACTACATGTCTGGGTCAGAGTGAAAATGGCTTTGACATTTTGGAATGTGAAGCTTGGTAATAAGAGGTGTGTTTGACAGATAAAAATGCGGACCTTGTATTTTTGTGGTGTTTAGGCCGATGGATTACAGCTTGTGATGTGGTGCGGTCTCAGGCTTGATGTGCCCCGAGAACGAAATGGTTGGTAAATAATGCGGGATCAAATTTCCATGTTTGGACCTTAAAGGTTAAGGTGTGATATTACGAGCTTGTGGGAATACTCAGGATATAGATAGGTCTCCCTATAACAGTCTCTAAAAGGACTTAGGGGTGAATCAATTTTGGTTACGATCTTGAGGGGAATCCGTAGGATCCTGATAGGTCTCCCTATAACAGTCTCTTGAAGAACTTATGGGTGAAGCAATGTTGGTTACGACCTTGAGGAGAATCCCAAGGATCCTGGATAGGTCTCCTTATAACAGTCTCTAAAAGGATTTAGGGGTGAAGCAATGTTGGTTACGATCTTGAGAGGAAGCCCCAGGATCCTAGATAGGTCTCCCTATAACAGTCTCTATAAGGACTTAGAGGTGAATCAATGTTGGGTGTGTTGTTAGCTGAACAGTCTTGAGCTCTTATTTTAGCTCTTTGACATCATGTTTTGGTGTTTTTTTATTTTGATGTTTTGGACTTATTGGTCTTAGATTTTGGTGTGAGGAAAGGTTGGGTTTATTGCTAGTTGACCAGCCTTGAGCTCTTAAATTAGCTCTTTGACATCAAATTTTGGTGTTTTTGTGTTTTGGACTTATTGGTCCTGCATTTTGCTTCTAATGCTTTCTGGACATTGGCCTTTAGAAAAAATTTTTCGTCTTGTTTTCTTTTGATTTTGGCTTTCATACAACTTTTTTTAAAGTAGCTTCTGGCTTTGATAGCTTTCGGATGTTAGGCATTTTGAACATGACCTTTGTTTTGGGAATTTGGGAATATGGCTTGTCCCTTTTATGTTGTCATTGTTTTGATATGTCGGTGTGAAGTTCAGTGTTATCTATTGTTCATGCAATGGGTCACGATCGAATTCATGACCATTGTGGAGATCCAGTCTAATGGGTTCTCTTCCAAAGGCATTAAAATAAAAGACCGCTTTATGATTTTGGATTGTTTATTCTTATAACACCCCGGCCCAAACCCTAGGTTGGGAACGGTCACTCACCATATCTCGTCAGGTTGTGTACATGGCCCACGGATCAACACAGATCCTTTTTAGTGCATTTTGTCCTCACTCATGCGCATCCCGGTAACCTTCCCAGGAGGTCATATATCCTAAGACTACTCCCAGCCAAACTCGCTTAACTGTGAAGTTCTTTTGCATGGATAACCAGAAACGAAAATGAACTTTGTTGTTATGAGTAGTACGTTTAATCTCTTTAAGCACTAGTCATATTTTAAGCATATTAGTGGAACTCTTTAAGGGTGTACCCCATCCGAATAACGTCTTCGGTTTAGTGGAGTATTATACACCCCCACTTGATGAACACAATGTCCTCGTTGCGCCTGGTAGCATCTGACCGCAGCCAATTAGCCAAGCCCGGAATCCTTCCCCGGTAGGTGGGTGACCCGAGTACTCTAAACCACAGGCTTACACACGGTCTCAGGGTTGTTGTGATACCACTTGTAATACCCCAGCCCAAACCCTGGATTGGGAGCGGTCACTCACGATATCTCGTCAGACTATGTACATTCTCTACAGATCGGTTCATTGGAGTATTACAGTTCTGGTTAGACTGACATTTTTGTTAGACGTTTGTTTGTGTTTTTGTGTTGGAATGTTTTTGTGAACAAATGGGGCATTCCAACAAGATGCAATTTGGTGTTTTTTTGTGGGGAATGGACTTTTCTTGGTTGATCCATATTTTATTTCTAGAGGTATATATGTGTTTTCTGTTGCTTTGACAGTTTGTTGCTTGCTGGCTTGCTTGGTTTTGGTTGTTCGCTATGTATTGGTTTTGGTTTGTTTTGCTCTGCTTCGATTGTTTGCATTGTTTTGATGGTTTTCTTTGTTTGGAAGTTGGGAAGCTTAGATCTACTTGTATTTTCCTATCCTTTGCTTGAGGATGGTGAAGGTGCAGTCGAGGACGTACCCGGCGGTGAGGGGTTGGTGTTTTATGATGAGATGTTTTTTGTGAGGAATTGGCTTGCCTTCCATCATTGATCATGAACTAGGAGATTTTTGGGTTTCTCATAGAATCCCTTAAATAAAAGGCCGCTCTAAACTGGGCAATAATGTAAGGTTTCTATTTCCAGACATGGAATAGGTAAAGAAATGGACACGGAATTTCGGGTACTTTGCTGACTCGGTACGGAATGTCACATGAGTGTACTCACATTGACTCGGAACGTAGTATTTCTTTTAAATCAATTCTCAAATCAATTCTCGTTGTCACGGGAAATGGTAAAGGAAAAGAAAAGAATATATGAGCTAAAAGTTGTGGTTTTATTTAGATAAATAAGAGGTTAACATAGACTCAAAGAACGTGCGTGACTCACGGGATATCCCCCAGTTGTCACTTAGGAATATAAGGACACACAATAGAATAGATATGAGAAAGCCTAAGACTCGGCCTAGGACTCTGACTCCATTTCAGAAACGGACTGTTGGATCATATAGTCATATAAGTTTATGTTTTGATGATGACAAGTATATGTTATAATCTGTATATACATATTGCTCGTAATCGTTTGTTTAGATTTTATAGATTGATCTTCGTTACAATCTAGCAATAATGATTTGTGATCAAGTGAATTCAAGTTAACCTCTTGATCAAGAGTTCAAGCAATACCAAGTGAGCTTAAAGAGGACTTAATAATCAAGATCAGAGTCTTATCAAAGTCGAGTGATAATAAAGTGAAGCTCAAGAGGAGCTTATAATCAAAGTGAAGAGATGAATCCTACATTGAAGATCTCCAGGAAGATTATATAGTGTAGATCATCGTCTTATAATGGTATTTAAATAAATGATTTTAGTGAGTAAAGTTATGGCTATTTTAGTTAACATTACTTACCAGAGTCAAAGTTATAGGTGTTTTGACTATAATTTTAGGCTGCAGTAAAAATTTAGCACGGCTTTTATTTTAAATAAGTTTTAAAATTGTTTTTCAAATCTTATCTTTTTAATCTTTAAAAGAAAAACGTATTTATAGTAGATTGAGGTATTGGACTTATTGGGTAAATGGTTGTTCTTTAGTTAGCTAATACTTGTGTAACAACTTATGAGTTGTTCTTTGGTGGCTAACTAGGGCTTGCTATTTAAATCTAACCTAATATTTTCGTTAAAGTTTACACAAGATGAAACGAGCTTATGAGCCGTCTCTCATTCGTGTCAAACTCCTTGTGCAAGCAAAGATTAGGGTAAATCTATTAAGATCATTATTAGGGATATCTTATATATTTATGATTATCTAGATTTATTCTATATCTTTTACTAAGATATTATTAGATTAAATAATAAGATTGGATCTCCTTATTGCCATATACCTCACACGAGATCCTCACCTTATCTAGGGTTTCAAATCAACGATATTAAGTAAGTATTTGTTAGAGATATTGTATCTCCTTATATTTATTTTATATCTTTTACTAAGATTTTACAGATAAAAATTAAGCAATAAGATATTTTTCTTACCTTACTCCTTGCACGACACATCTAGGGTTTCTTCAAGAAAACCTAGATCCTCTTTTCTATTATAAATACAAAGCATAAACTTATTATTCAAACAAGACTTTTTCGAGCTTAATTTTATTTTTGAAAACCTTGTTTTCTAAATTCTCTTTGCAAATCCTTTTTGTTTTTAAAAGTCGTGTGCTACCTTAAATTGCAATTATTTCTCAGTATCATTATAAGATTTTTTTTTTTTGAGTTAGCAGTATCATTATATGATAATGGTGCTTAAATTTGTTTCTTAAACGTTCAATTGTGTGAACATCAAAGAACGATCAAACACTTTCTTATTTACTTAAGATAGTCGAGTATTAACGTACTCAAGTGAGTTACAACTATATTTAGTTGTACGGGTTGGGTTGATAATTTGGTAATCCGTAGAAAGGTACTAAAATTATAATCGAAAATAGTGGACGTAGGGTTCGACTTGTGAAACTGAACCACTTCAAAAATCTCTCGTGTCTTGCATCTTTCTTTTATTGTTTTCATTCTTTACATTTCGCAAACATAATCAATTAGTTAAAGTTTAATAAAAAAAAATTTAAGTAATTAATTAACATATCACGCAATATATGGACAATCGAAAAAGTGGGCATATTTATTAATACTCAATTCACCCCCACCTTTTTGAGTATTTCGGATTGATAGACTCTTCAATTGGTATCATAGCCCCATGCTCTTGATTGCCTAACCGCATAGACACTAATCCATTTATATTTTTGTTTTCCGCTGCCTTGTATGAAATGGATTCCAAACATCTCAAATGTCTCATCTTTGATTGGATAAATTATAGTCTTTGGAAAAGTATGATGACACACTACATCAAAGGACACGATTGTAAGTGCTGGAAGATTATTCAGAATAGACCAAAGAAAATTATGGTCACGTCATCTGAAGGCACTACCTATGAAATGAATGAAGACGACTATATTGAGGCTGACTACAAAATAGCCGAGAAAAATTCTAAAGCAATGAGTCTGTTGCAAAACGGCATGAGTACAACAGAATTTGATCGGTTCTCGTCTTGTAATTTAGTCAAGGAAATATAGGACGGTCTTGAGTTAGCCTACGAGGGAACGTCACTCGTCAAGAAACATAGGATAAACTTGTTGATTCAACGTTATGAACTTTTCAATATGCAAAAGAATGAATCAATTGATAGCATGTCTGCACGTTTCTCGAGCATTATAAATGAACTACGTAATCTTGGTAGAAAATTTGAGTCTGAGGATACTGTCAGGAAAATACTTAGGAGCCTTACGAAAACATGGCAACCTTAAGTTATTACAATTAAAGAAGCCAGAGATCTTACTTTACTTACTTATCAAGAACTCGTAGGTTCACTCATGGCACATGAGATCATGCTTAATAAGGATGATGATGAACCAGCTAAAGGTAAAAGTATGGCTTTGCAAGCTTCGGTTAGTGACAATGAACCTGACATTGAGGATGAAACTGTGTTGCTTGCTAGACGCTTCAAGAAAGCGATTTTTAAAGGAAAGCAGTCTAAACCAAACAACAAAACTTTCAAAAAAAAAGGCAAATGAGTCAAAATCTTCGTTTGCTAATAGATGATGCTTTGAGTGTGGAGAGCCTGATCATATGATCAAGGATTATCCCACGTTAAGGAAGATTAAATACAAAACCAAAAGGGAAAAGACCAAAAATGAATTTAAACAAGTTATAATGGCAACCTGCTGGGGAGATCTTGATACAGAAGACGATGAAGACTCTGAAGATGAAGAGGTCGCCAACCTGTGCTTGAGTAATATTAGTCTTGACTTAATCTCAGATAGCGATTCAGGATCAGAATTATGCTTCTTAGGCGAATCAGACTCAGAGGATGAAGATGAAGAGAGACGAACTGGTCGTCAAAATGTCCGCCTAAAACGGATCGGGGTCGTATGGTGGTGGCCATAAGTATGATCATTGAGTTGGATTTACGTATTAATAATACAAATTGGCTCAAAGAAATTAAGGCAGACCAATGTACAAAGACCATAGTGAAATAGAAAACCAAATTAAATCTCATAATTGGTGTAATACTTTGGGTTTGGCAAGAAAATTTGCATGGAGCGTGGACACGTAATAGAAAACCAAATATGTATAGAGATGAGCCATTCACTATAAATACCCATCATCGTATCACTATCAAAGGGAGGACGACAGAAAACAGACGAGTCATATACACACAAGAGTCATTAATTTACGACAAAATACCGTCTCAAATCAAATATCTCAGTTGCAAATCAAACCATACATTAAATCGTCCCAGTTTCCACGTAAGCGCATAAGAGTCATTAATTTACGACAAAATCGAAATTCATTCATAGTTAAAATCCAAATAGGTCTGAGGGTACCGACATCAAATAAGTTTTCTTTACTCTTTTATCTCCTTCTTTTATTTTTTTATTTTTTTTATCGTATTATTCATATAATTGTATATAAACTAACTAGTTAATTTTTCCTTGTATATAATTTATGTCGACTTGCATAAAATTTGTTTTTAACATTCTTTCTAGTCAAATTTTGTCAAATATATAATATTACAAATAAATAGTAAAGGCGGTCAGTTTGATGGACGGTCTGGGTGCCTAACACCTTCCCTGTACTTTTATCCGGAAATCCGCAATCTTTGGTTTAGGCCTGAGTGACGGATCAGCCCCCTTTCCAGGGATCAAAAGGGGCATTTTCCGTTAAAATTGTTTTTGTATGTTTTTTTGTAAAACCTACTGGCGACTCCTACCTCCATATTATTTATTTTTAAATCGAGATTTTTTTTCAGGGATCTCACAGTGCCGATTCCGCTGGGGACTTATTAAGCGGGTAAGACTTCAAATTTATTTATAATATAATGTATTTTGACTTTAAATTTTCTTTTGTTTTTGGAAGAAGATTTGACCTATTACCTCGGTATCAAAGCTGCTTCTCCAAATCCTATTATCTATTAAGTGCGTTGATATTTGCAGAATTAATTTGCTTTATTGGCTTCTCTGGTTGTCAATTATGGTTTCACTACTTTTCGTATCTCCACTTTGCATGTTGATCTATAAAATAAATATTGATCATGAAATGAGTAGTATGCATGCAACCGATAATCTTCTAATTGTTTATACGAGTATCTATTTTATTATTTAACCGTTTATATTTGTACGAAAATTCTTAATTATTTTTTTTCCTGTACTTTCTATTTTGTATAGACAAATGAGGCGTAGGTTCTCTGTAAGCCAATATTATGTCATTTAAGCTACCCTAATTCACCCTCGGTAAAGTGCGTTGTATACTTAGAAGGTCCATTTGACCGACTAGGCCTTACACGTATTTTTCACCTCATGACGTCGTGTTTTGGCAACTCTCTTGGTCCATTCGACTGGGTGAGCAAAAAAGCGAGAGATACCCTCAATTATTTTAATGTTGTGAGTACCCAATTTCCAATCCTCTAACTTCACCAGAACCCGTAGAACCTTTGTTTAGGGTAATATATATTATTTATTGTTGTATTCTTGTAAATTTGTCCCATCTAATGAGTCATAATTGCGTCATATTGTTAATTCAGCATACTTTGTTAGTCGCGTCAAAAAATTTCCGTTCATCGGAGTCCTTAAGCTGACATGTGGATTTGCATACTGACTTGTCCATTAACTAGCCCTACATTACGTTACTAAGTAGGCTAGAATCCGTATGTTACTAAGTAGGCTAGAATCCGTATCATTTACTTTTATCTAAAATAGGTGCTTAATATTGTTAGTCGCATGTGTATACATTACGTACAGTAGTCTCATATAAGATAGCCAATGTTTGCGTCCATGCATAAAATATTCCTCTACGTCCACAGTAGTTTAATTTTTATGTAAAACTCAGTTTACATAGTCAGTGTCGGTCATTTGCATGTAGACATTTGCACATATCACTTGTAATTTTTATTAAAAAGAAAAGTTCCTTTGAAAAATAAAGGGGTCTTAACTTTTTCAATTTGTTTTTTTAAAAAGGAAAATAATATTTCTTTGACAATTTTCCATTCTTTTTAACTAGTTTGTGATCCATTGTAGAAATTCATATGTGTCATGTTCTACATCGAGCCTTTCCACCAATTTCAAAACAACTCTCCCAGATTCCCCCTGTAAAATCATGTCAAACAGTCTAAAGAAAATAGAGGAAGCACAAACATGTCAATAAAACAAGGAAAATCACTCTTACAGTCATATAGTTTCATAACTCTGTTGTTGACATTACCATATAACATGCAGTTTACATCTGGTGTCTATTAAATTAGGACCCTCCAAGTCCTCCAAGTCCTTTTTGAGTAAAAAAAAAAAAAAAGAGCATATGTCTTTTTATTAGTCACTTGTTCTACTTTTTATCCTTAACTACTAGTAGAATAGACTCGAAATACTTTAAGGCATATCTTTGTAGTGTAGATCAATCGACCTCTTAGAATCAGTCTGAACGAGGGCGTGCATTTGACCACCTTTTCCATCTCCTGTGGTGTGATAATTTCTTGACCGCCGTGTCTCTAGCTAGCTGACCTATAGGTTTGGAGACTCCATCTTTCTACTCGATTTGTCAATTTTCCATATTTCAAATGACTACCAAATAAGCACAAATTGCTTTTTACCAGATTCGTCAATTTCCTATATTCCATTGACTACCAGATGAGCATAGATTTCATATGATTGACTAGATAGTTTACCCAAATACTATCATCCATTTCCATCGTTGCTAGAAAACTAGCTCAAAAATATTCAAATCCAGATTCATAGTACGCTCATGCCCAAACATATCAAATAAGAAATGGGGGCATTCAATGCTCTTAAAACAAGATAGGTGATCACCAGTCCCTTAGAAAGAACTCAAGATGTGAGTCCAAGTACCAATACAAGTTCTAACATATTCAAATCAAAAGTTTCAAAAACTCACAAGTCAACAAAAATTTCAGCCAATGCTGCAATCAATTCCAGTGACAAAAGTCTCATAAAGTAAAAGACAAAAAATTATGATCTCAAATGAATAAAAATCCAGTTTCAAAGATTCACAATACCAAAAAATCCAGTCAAATTGCAATCAAATTGCAGGGTAGTCACTTTTCATTCCTTAGACGAGTCAATCCAGTTACAATGTCTCCCTACCTTTTGGGACGATCCTTTCATTCATTTAGGTGAGTGAGAAAGGCACACATGTCACAACGTCTTCTAACACCATATAACCTTCTACTCCAATCCATTTATCACCCTCGTTTAGCATCTAAGAATTCGGGGGATGTACATTAAGTTTATACGGTCACAAAAGTATTTTGTTTCTATCTTATTAGTTTTGCTTAATTAGCAGAGCTTGTTAGTTTAAAAAGGGCAAAACTCTTCAAAATATAACTCAAATTCCCAGGTCAAATAAAAATGATACAATTATTCTCCATACCAGAGAAAATTGTTAGAAGTTATTTCCAGAGTAACAGTGTCTAGTCTTTCAATTTGGATCACATTTAGGTTAGACCCCATCTTCTTTTTTTTTCAAAATATTTTCAAAAAACAAGGAATTTCTTCAATCCTCATTTAAAATGTTTTCGAAACCAACACTTGCATTCATACATGCATTATATCTAGGACATGCATTTGCATTTTGGGTGTCATATATTTGTCACTAACTACTCCAGGTTACTACTTTGTCATTCATCTTCCAGATTCATCCAAACTGGGGGCTTCTCATAAAGTCTCATTTTTCTCATAAAATAAAATTTTGCTAATTTCAAAACCAATGATTATGAAATATTTCAATCTAATCTTTATACGAAATAAAATTTTGCAATTTTTCAGTCATTTTCGTGAAATAAAATTGAGATATAGCTTTTTTTTAAATCAATTGGTCGGCAGACTCTGACATGCATTTGAGTTCTTAAAATAAAATTTTCTAAACTTGTCTTTTTGCGAAATAAAATGTTGCAATTTTCAAATAAATTGGTCGGCAGGCCCTAACATGCATTTGAATTCTTAAAATAAAATTGTCTGTACTTGTCCTTTTGCAAAATAAAATTTTGCAATTTTCAAATCACTTGGTCGGCAAGCCCTGACATGCATTTAAGTTCTTAAAATAAAGTTTTCTGCACTTGCCTTTTTGCGAAATAAAATTTTGCATCCTAGTTAGTAAAATCAGATTTTACATTCTAATCCCTTTTCAAATAAAATTTGAAATCCTTTAGTCGGCGGGCCCTGACACGCATTCGAGCTTGTGAAATCATATTTTGCAGTCTCCTCCTTTAAGTGAAACAAAGTTTTACTTAACCAGATTCCAGACAAGCTAAACAAAGTTTAGCTATACCAGATTCCAGACCACCGGCGAAACAAAGTTTTGTCATGCCAGTTTCCAGATTGGTGAAACAAAGTTTTGTCATGCCAGTTTCCAGATTGGTGAAACAAAGTTTTACCAGCTTCATTCCAGATTAGCCAGCCAAAGTTTGGCTAAGCTAGCCCCAGTTTCCAGCTATTCCACACAAGTAATATTAGAGGCCCAGATACGTTTCTTATCCTTTATGTGTCCTGACCGGACTACTTTGACCTTCGTCTTACTCAAACTCGGTCAAAGTGGGGGATTCTGTAGACACCTCAAAGTTGTCTACTAGCTTTACGGGTACCCGATGATGAGGTTAATATTGAGTGACTAAATGAAAATCGATAATGTTATAATTAAAGGCTCTTTATCCTTATTTACCCATAAATTACTCAAAATGGCACGAAACCACCCTAAGCCTTTTATTTCATTTCATTTCACCTTGACAATTATATTTTTATATGTTAGACGAAGTGGTCATCAAAATGTCCGCCTAAAACGGATCGGGGTCGTATGG
>VHZZ01004411.1:75215-85543 GCA_009801015.1 Silene noctiflora | reverse complement strand
CTAAGAATAGTATGGAGTAATGGTGTGAGTAAAGAGTGTGAAATGAGATGCCCCATGTTGTGTACTCGAACTCCTCTTTTATAGATGCAGTCGACTAGGGTTGCAGGTCCTCAATATCCTTCTAGTTCTACTCTTGGTCCTCTGCTTTTGTTGCACAAAAAGTGGGAGTTGTTGCTTTGACTCCCTCTTATGTTGCCTTTGTCTAACAAAATATCCCATGTGTGTTTATTGGTGAGATTGATCCAACTGCCCTCATCTGTCCACCTCACCAATCCCACCTCACTTGAGTGCTCCAATGGATGACTACCACGTGGCGTTTGGTAGAAAATTGTAATTTTTACCTATAACAATTGCCCCCAATTTTCCTTGTCAGCTTCAGGGCGAGGAGGGAAATTAGTCCTTTAGATTCTGTACGCTATTGCTATTCTGCTGGAACCTCAATTGTTGTTCTGTAGAAACAAGCTGATGCTTCTGCTTCTTTACTCGTTGTACTACTGTTGCTGCTGCTTTTTGACTGCTTACTCTCTTCCAGGATCTGCTAAGTCTAAGGATACTTTGGAAATGATTCTGGCCCAGAGGATCCTATTGAGGTGACCCCTCTGGCCATAATGCCTCTACTTCCTGGATCCATTCCGATATCTGGCTCTGCTTCTGCATCTAGACTTGACTCTACTTCCGGGGTTATACCTGGGGCAACATTTGGTTCTGCTTCTGAATCTCCAGTTGCTGATGCCCTTCCCGAAGTGATGCTCAGGTTCCCCGGCCAATTCGGGAGAGCCAAGGCGAGCCACTGGCCACAACTGGGTACCCTGCTATTTCCCGGACCGCGTGCTGTACTAGGAAAGAGGTCCATGAAAGACGTCGTGAGACAGTCTTCCGAGCATGCATTTAAGGTGAACTCCTCTCTCTGGCTCCATATCTTTTGTAACCTGTGCTTCTGAGTTTCCTGACTCGTTGTTTCTTCTACTCCAGTATTTGTAGATGTCGTTATTTATCCAGGAGGAGGGTTACCCAACTAGAGGACGAAGTCTGCCGCCTTCAGACAAAGAAGGGCGAGATGTTGAACCAGTTGAGCCAGTCAAAGGAGGATCGGGCCAAAGCCCAGAAGAAGCTTGATCTGGTGTAGTGGGAACTGGGCTCCGTTTGTGAATCTCTGGAGGAGGCCGTTGGTCAAAAGCTGGCTGCCAAGAGCCAGTTGTCTGAAGTGCAAGCCAGTCTCTCCCAGGCCCTGGATTCTACTTCTACACTCTCCACGGAGCTTGAGGTTTTGAAGCATTCTACTTCTACGCTCTCCACTGAGCTGGAGGTCCTGAAGCAAAGGAGAACCTTGGTGGATGACTTTGCCTATGCTTCTGCCGAAACCAAAATTCAGTGCATCAAGGAGTTTTAGAGTTGAGAGCATCTGACATGGGACCTGGCTGCAAAGGAAAAGGCGTTTGCTGAGGATTTCCCGGAGAAGCCAGATCTGGACGTGCTTTCTGACTTTGAAGTTGATGATGCAGAGGAGTCTGAGGGTCCTGCAGCTAACGAAGAGGCGACTTTGGCCCATTCTGCTCCCGACTCCCAGTTTCCTGCTGATGGATCTACGAAGCATGCTTCAGTGAAGTGATGACTTTCTGATCCGATGTTTATTTTGTTGTTACTGTAGTAGTACCTAGGCCCTGCAGGGCATAACTTTTGTTAACTTTTGGACAGACTATTTGGAGTACAGGTGACCCAGACGTATTTTGTTGTAGCCTTTTATGCACCATATGTATGCTTAATTATGCAAAACTTATGCTTCAGAAATGCTTTATGTTTTACTGTTTCTGGCATACTTTTGCTTTGTATCTTGCCGTTTTTGGCGTACTTTTTATTTGTATCGTGCCGTTTCTGGCATACTTTTGTTGTGCATGCACTGTGTATTGGCCATCGCTGTTAGACTGTTGGCTCTGGGATTTTGTTTACCCACTCTTGTATGAGGAGCCGGGCTTGCGTGGGTGCTAATGCAGCGCGAGAGATTGGTTTGTCCCGGTTGTAGGTGCTTAGCCACAGTCACACGCTATCTGCATAGAATGCAGGCTCTGCTAGATTAGTTTGCAATTTGCTTTTAAAAAGGAATGTGCTCAAATATTCTTACAATAACTTAAATGTTTTCTAAAATTTGGGAATCGCCTAACAGGTTTAGATGTGTCAAAATCCAGAAAAGGTGCTTAAAAAATGTTTGAAAACAAAAGTTTGCGGAAAACGAGAACCAGACTCAGAAAACCAAAGCATTTATAAACGGCCAAAAGATTTAGAAAAGGTACTTGAAAGATCGGAATTCCAGAATCAGAAAATGCCTTTAAGCAAAACCTGGAACCTGGGGGAGCTGCATCTGGTAGCCTGAGTACCCGATTGCTGTTTGCGTTGGTTACTTAGATAAAATACTTTTTTAAGTGAAAGATGTTCTAGGATCTGGGGACCATCCGCCATTCCATTTTAATGAGAATATAGGCCCCATTTCCAACTATGTTTTCCACCTGGTAATGCCCTTTCCAACTGTATGCGAACTTCCTTACTTGCCGGTTCTTGGTGTTCTGGAAAACTTTCCTCAGGACCAGGTCTCCCACCGTAGGGTCCTCATATTTACACTCTTGTTGTAGCTCATGCCCACTGTCTTCCTGTATGATGTTATCATGATCTGGGCGTTGGTCCTGAGCTCGTCAACTGTGTCCAGGCTGCTTGTCATTTCCACCTGATTTCGCTCCTCCGTCATGCACCCATACCTGTGAATAGGGATCCTGACCTCGGATGGAATTACTGGACCAACAATATCCATTCCCCACTTCATAAAAGGCCATGGTAAAATTACTAGATGCAGAGGCTCTGCTAGCTGGTGGCTGACTGGTGCTTGTCATTAACAAGCATCACACTTCTTTGCATACTCCATAGCATCTTTGCGCATTGGTGGTCAGAAGTAGCCTTTCCTGAGGGCTTTATTGGATAGGCTCCTGCCCCCTACATGGTTTTCACACTCACCATTGTAGAGAGCATGCAAGATAGCCTGGGATTCCTCCTGATCCAAGTACCTCAGGTATGGTCCAACGAGAGATTTCTTAAACAGAACAGCGTCAATTAGTTCAAATCTATATGCTTTCATTTTAAATCCCCGTACCTCCTTCTTATCGGCCGGTAGTATGTTGCTTTGCAACTGATCTATGTAAGGTTTCCTCCAATCTGGGTTTCCTTCCTCCTCTTGAGTGTTGTTGAGTACCCTGCCTCCGGAAGCCACTAGGTGTGGGTCTCTCTTTCAGCAGCTGCTCTCTCCACTGGGCCAGCCTTTAGTATTGCAGGCTGCAACACATGCACAATGGGTATTGTGGAGACTATATCTGGTTTGAAGGTGGCCCCAGAGTAGCCAAAGTGCCTGCTTCTGCATTTTGGTCCCTAGGTATCTATTTGATGCTGAATGTGACAAATTTGAGGGCTAACTCTTTTGCCACCTTTAGATAAGCCATCATTGCAGGGTCCTTGGCTTCATAGACATTATTGACATGGTTTACTATAAGATGGGAATCACTGCAGACTTTGAGATGTCGGACCTTCAGGTCCAGAGCCAGTTGTAGGCCTAGGATCAAGGACTCGTATTCTGCTACGTTATTTATGTCTTTGAATTCACACCGAACTGTTTGGACAATAAGGTCTCCTTGAGGTGACCTTAGGACTAGGCCTACCCCAGGTCTTCTGGCGTTGGAGGCTCCGTCCACATGCAGTTCCCACAGCTGGTCTCCTTTATCCACGTCTAGGCGCATGATGTATTTTTCTGCCTGGGTATGGAGAGCGGGGAAGAAATCGGACACGAAATCTGTCAGGGCCTGTAATTTTATTGTTGTGCGGGGCTCAAACATCAAGTCATACCCACTCAGGTGCACGGACCACTTGGTCATCCGACCTGACAATTCTTGTTTTCTCATAATGTTCTTAAGAGGATAGTTAGTTACCACAGAAATAGTACGAGGCTCAAAGTAAGGGCGTAACTTGTAAGATACGGTAACTAGTGCAAAGACAAGTTTTTCGAGTGAAGTGTACCTGGTCTCTACTGAAAGCAGAGACTTGCTTACGTAATACACTGGATGTTGTGCTCCTTCCTGCTCCCGTACCGGTATTGCGCTGACTGTTACTTCAGTTACGGATAGGTACAGGAACATTGACTCTCCTGGCTCTGGCTTTGACAGGAGCGGCGGAGTGCTGAGGTAACGCTTTACCTCCTGGAACGCCTTCTCGTGCTCTTCCGTCCACTCAAACCTCTTGCTCTTCCTGAGTATATCATATAATAATCTACACCTGTCTGAGGACTTGGATATGAACCTGTTTAAGGCTGTTACCCTTCCTGTCAGGCGATGTTCGTCTTTTGGTTTCTGAGGTGATACAAGCTGTAGTATAGCTCTGATCTGCTCGGTGCAGGCCTCTATCCCTCTCTGGGTGACCATGTACCCCAAGAATTTCCCACTTGAATCTTCCTACATGAGCTTTCTATATGAGCCTTCCTGGATATTGGGTCTGAATCGTAGGTGGGTCTCATGGGTCCAAAATCTTCCTCTAGTGTGATTGCAGCTATTTTAGGGTGATTTTGCGCAAGGCTAAATCAGGTTAGGGTTAAGTATCACAGGGTCAACTAACTCTAGTAATTTGTACTGAATGTAATGCAGGATAATGAATACGAGATGTAAAATGAATAAGGAAAACGATAAGACAAATAATTTTGTACGTGGAAAACCCTTAAATGGGAAAAAGCCACGGGCACCAAGTCAGGAGAGGATTTCACTATTATTTAGAGTAATTGGTACAAATGAGGTAAAACTGCTTTGTTGTCGTGTGTAGTATGGTAATCTGTAATTGCTTGAATTGTTCTCCCCTGTGAATGATCTTGAGCTGTCTTTATATAGCCAGGCTGAATCGCTATGCAATCTTCTCCATTAATGCGTAATATTTCCTTTTATGACGCCATTAGTTGTTTCATTATTGAGCTTAATAACTCATTTAAGTGCCGAATCTTTTTCTTAAATATGATTATTAATACCCAAATTCACGTTATATCAATTGGATATTATTATTCTTGAATAAGTCAAATATTGTCCTTATATTTGACTAACATCCTCTCCTTGCTTGGCGCCATTCTCGGTCTACCATGACACTTTTGTACGCTGACAGTCAGGTCAGGGTAGGAAGTCACCCTGAAATATTAGTGTAAAATCCAGGCCTAACAATTGCCCCTTATCTTCTCATTGTTGCTGGGTCAGGCCAGTAATGAGAAAATAACTTTCGAGTTAAGGAATTGTCTTGTGATCGTTTAAATGAAGCCCAACAGCTTGTGCAACGGCTAGATGCAGTTTTGACGTGACAAGTGTTTATTTACTGCCGTTTCTCAATAACTGCACTGCCACTTGCAGTTAAAACCCTAATTTTTCACTTCCTATAAATTGTCTTTCACCCTTCGTCCTTTACCTTCATCCAAAAATCCGAAATCTTTATAATTTTCATCTTTTTTCCCTTAATCTCCCCGAAATTTTCGAATAATGTCTTCGAATTAGGGCAGGAAAGAAAAAGTCGACTAGAGGTGCAGTGGCTGCTGCTGCGTCTTCTGCCGAGGCTGTTTTAGAGGACAAGCCTGTTTCCTCAGAGATTCATCCGTCTTCTTCAGAAAATCCTTCTGCTCCTCCTCTGGAGATGCTTTCTATTTCTTACAAAGAATTTGAATTTAAGCCCACCAAAGCTCTAAATGATCAACAATCTCTTGCCAATCGTCTCAAACCCGAGTTTGAGAAAATATTGAAGGAGAAGGGTGTAATTCCTGCTGATGCTGAAGTCTGGATCCCTGAAGATTCTCCGGTCAGGGCTGACTGGGGTTGCCCTGGCTGGTTCTGCATCCATGACTGGGCGTTAAGGGTTGGTTGTAAGCTTCCTCTTTCTTCTTTTATGGTCGAGGTGATCAATAAATTGGCGTTCCTCCTTATCAGCTGATGCCTATGGTTTGGAAAGTTATTTTTTCCATCGAATTTCTGTGCAAAAAACATAATTTGTCCTTCTCTTTAGAAGACTTGAATCCTGCTATTTTTTGAGGACTAATAGTCCTGGCAGGATTAATTTCAAGGTCAGGCCTTCAACTACTCCTCTATTCTGCAATCTTGACAACTCCCCTGTTCTGTAATCTTAACAGTGGTCATGAAAAAAGTTGGGCTGCCGGGTATATGTTCATTAGGACTAACTCTGTTGGTCCTGACCTGGCGTATCTGAATTATGAGGCTTGTGTTGCTGGTAAATTTGTTTTCCCTTCTTTTATGCAAATATCATGTTAGTTAAAAGTAAACGGTAAATCACTCATTGATGTATACCTTTTATTTGCAGTGGATGATTAGATGCCTGATGTTGGGTATCCTACTGAAAAAATCACTGCTTTTCTCACTCTCCCTGCCACGGAGAGGACATGGCCTTTTTTCTTGTGGGGCAAATCGTTTTCCTCGCTGTTTGAAGGGAAAAGGTGCCCCCATGGTGCCCAAGCCTATTAAGACTGCTGGTGCTTCAATTTCAGGCAGTAAGATACTCTGATACTTGCTCTTTTTGCGTTCTTCTTCTAGTTTTTCTTTTTTATAGCGACCTGTTTTTATTGCTGAAATAATATCTCGTGTTGTAGCTACTAGATCCTCCACCACGCTTTCCAGGTATGGCATGGTTGACCTGGCTGCTAGGCTTGCCTGGGTCAAAGAAAAGGGTTCCCATAGTAGTGGTGGGACTGATGCTACTATTGACCTGACAGATCTGTTGGTGCTGATACTCTTGTTATTTCTGGCCAAACAAGCTCAATGCCTTAGAAAAGAAAACAGGAGGAGGTGGAGATTGTTGCCCCTGTCAGGGAAGTCAAGGCCAGAGGGGATAATTTTGATGCTGCTAGGGAGAAAATTAAGAATTATGCTGCTTCCAACTCCGCTTTCATGCTGCTAATGGATCCTATTGAGACTTCCACCAAGGTTGTTGCTCTTGCGGATTATGCTGTGGATCTCTTGGTGAATGCACTTGGGTCTATGCAAGAGGTATATATATATTTTTTGTTATTGTATATATTTTTTATAAGTGTTCACGTTTAACACTTGCTCTATTTTTCAGAGTGCCACATCCTGCCTTGTCAATGCTTATCAGTCTGCTTCTTTGGTGGCTAGACTTTATCTTCAGGCCTATGACTCTGACAGGTTGATCTGAACTTAGCTTTGTTCAAGGGGAGATGGCTGCTGTGAAGACCGATTCAGCACGGTTAGAGGCTGAGCTTAAAGCTGAAGTTGATGCTGCCAGGGCAGAAGTTGATGTTTCTAGGGCTGAGGTTGCATCCGGTAAGCAGCTTCTATAGGAATCCCTGGACAGGAATGAGGAGCTCAATATTGAGAAAGATGACCTAGAGTGTAAGCTTGATGATGCTTCTTTGTATTTCTTCATCAAAGGTAAAGTGGTTGCCATGTCCGAGCCTGCGGAGGCTAGGACAAGTTGGGACCCTGAGGCTAAAATAGCGATAGCTACTGCCAAGTACCCTGAATTGCATAATCTTGGCGAAGATGGAGAGGCTGATTCTCCAGGGTAGAAGGATGCAGATGCAGAGCAGGCTGATGAGGGTGGTGATGATACTGCTTCCAAAGGGAAGCAGTAATTAATTTTAAGTACTTGGTATTGGCCCATCAGGGGGGATATCCCTGGAAAGACAATTATTTTTCTTTTGTTGTTTTGTGAAACTTGTTGGTCAGGGTGGTTGTCCCTGACTGGATATTTTGACACCTTTGCCCCAGGGGGTAAGGGTTTTTTAACGAGGTTGGCTCTTGACGCCTGGTATTTGTTTACTTGATCATCTTCTTGGATGCTTTAGATCTTGTTAAACTTGTTCACCTGTATATTTTTAACTTGTTAACCTGTTTTGTTCAGTTGTTTGAAAAAATGGGAAATCCGGCCTGACTAGAGGGCTTATGTCCCCTGCCTGACTGGAGAGCTTGGTATTCGGCCTTACTGGAGGACTTTTTTAGACAAATGGTAAGGATAAAACACCTTTCATTCTGTCATAGTGCTGCGACCAACCGGTTGCATAGGTGTGCAGCGAATAGTCAGGTCAGGCAATTATTTCGTGCTTGATTGGTCCTGCCATTCACCGTATCTGGTGTGGGTTACCAACTTCGTTAGGGACGACATGGTGCGAAAATAAAGAAAACATATGACAGAGTAGCCCTCAATCCTGAAGACTTATTCATGCAACGGTATATCATGGATAATTATTTAGAATTCAAGTAATACATAGAAGATTAGTCATATAAAATTTACTTAAAACCTATAGCATGTAGATTTCACATTGGTCATGCAAGGCAAGCATATATTTCAGGTATTTCATATAAAATAACGCACATAGAACACAGATAGGTTTGTGGTGAATTCTTACCTTGACTAAAGCAGGGTAGATTTTATTTTTATCATACATGAAACAACTTTAAATGTGTTACATTCCAGGATCTTGGGATCATTTTCCCTTCTAATGTTTGAAGTTTGTATGCTCCTTGACCGACGATTGAGTCGATTAGGTAAGGACCTTCCCATGCATGGGCCAATTTTCCTGCGGATTTTTCTTTTTTTGTTTGGAAATACTTTGCGTATGACGAGGTCTCCTTCCCTGAAAACTCTAATCTTGACATTCTTGTTGTAACTTCTAACTACTTCTTGTTGGTACGAAGCTATCCTGATCTTAGCAGCATCTCTTAGTTCCTCTACCTGAACTAAGTTATCTTGTATCAGGCTGTTATTCGTTTCAACATTGTTCAGGCTGCATCTTGAGATTGAAACTTGAATTTCTGTAGGGATTACAGCTTCGCGCGCAGCCATACACCAACGAATATGGTGTTTGGCCAGTTGAGGTCTTTGGAGTTGTCCTGTCTTCCCATAGTACTAGTGGAAGCTCTTCTGCCCATCTGCCTCGTCGTCTTTTCAGCTTCTTTTTCAGGCAGTTGATGACTACTTTGTTACTTGATTCAGCCTGTCTGTTTGCTTTTGGGTATCCGGGGGTTGAGGTTAATAGGCTGATATTCCAGTCATCACAGAAAGGTTTGGTTCTTCTTCCAACGAACTGTGTGCCATTATCACATACTATTTTCGAGGGAACTCCATATCTGTAAATTATGTTTGTCCTGATAAAGGATATTACTTCTTTTTCAGTGACTCGTCTATAGGAATCAACCTTTATCCATTTGGAGAAGTAATCAGTCATGGCTAACATAAATATTTTCTACCCTGGGGCCACATGCAGCTTTCCTACTATATCTATGCCCAACTTCATGAATGGCCAGGGTGCAGAGATCGAGTAAAGTAGTTCTGATGGCTGATGAATTATTGGGGCGTGAATTTGGCAGGCTTCACATTTTGCGCAGTATTCCAAGCAATCAACCCTCAGGGTAGGCCAGTAGTAGCCAGTCCTGAGGATTTTGTTGGCCAGGCTTCTTCCTCCTTTGTGGTTGCCACAATGCCCGTCATGTATTTCTTGGAGTACTTGTTTGGCTTCATCAGGTTCAAGGCACCTTAGATATGGTTCAGCCTGTGATCTCTTAAACAAAGTATAATTTATAATGGAATAAGTAGATGCTTTTATCCTAAAGGCTCTGGCCCCGTGTCTACCCTGAGGTAGTACACCCTAGAAGAACCAGTCATAGTATGGTTTTGTCCAGGAATTGTTGTCAGTATTGACAGGGTTTACTTCTTTAGGCTTACTGATAGCAGGTTCAAGTAAATGAACAATAGGTATTTTACCGAAAACAGCAGAGGTAAAATTTGAACCAAGGTTGGCTAGAGCATCAGCCTGGGTATTCAGGTCTCTTGGTATTTGGTCAATTTCAAATAAATGGAATTTAGAGCTCAGTTGTTTAGCACGTTCTAAGTATAAAATCATTTTTGCATCTTTGGCCTTGTAAATTCCCTTCATTTGATTGGCAATTAATAAGGAGCCAATGTTTACCTTTAGATTTTGAACACCGAGGTCCAAACATACTGTGATTCCTGCTATAAGGGATTCATATTCAGCTTCATTATTGGTAGCATGAGCTATGGTGTCCCCCTGTGGCGATTTTAACATTAATCCTAACCTGTACCCCTTGCGTTGGATGCTCCGTCTATAAACAGGGTCCACTCCTGGTTTGGGGTTTTATTTTCTAACTGTGAAGAGTCTATAGATCCCAAATACTCAAGAGGGGGAGGGGGGAGGGGGTGAATTGAGTATAAAAACTTTAGCCTACTTTTTCGATATATAACAACCAACGATTAAGTGATTAACCGTTTGAAGTTTATTGATTAAACTT
>VHZZ01004411.1:10637-29511 GCA_009801015.1 Silene noctiflora | reverse complement strand
TTAAAACTTTTAACAACGGAGGCTTCAACAACGCCCGTGTTTTGTTTTAACAACGGTTAATAGCCGTTGTTGTAGGCTGTTTTTGTAGTAGTGGTTGCTCATTTGTTGTAACAAAGACCGAGTTGAAGGAGATTGTAATGGTTTTGATATTTTTCCAATTTGAGTCGAGTTTATGCAATTTTTGCATAATTGGGTTACCAACTTTTTGTTAGGGCTTAGACGTGTCTCAATTGTTGTAATAAAGGTTAGCACGAGCGTAATTTTGACCATTCTTGATATGAACTCCACATTTCTCATAATGGTGCTTGCACCGATCCCGTTTTGTCCTTCTACCTAGCCCCGTTATAACCCGTGTTTCTTATCATGTGCATTATCCTATTTTTGCAACTCACATGGTCATAGGATTGTCTTACACATTAGATTGTGGGCACGTTCTCACGAGTCGTAGTAAGAGAGTGTTTTGGCTACTTTTTGTACAAAAACATCCGTTCCTCAAATGTGTGACGAGTGAAAAACGTGAGGATGTCGTTGGCCTAGGTCCTCTTAGTCATGGGTCATAGGTTGAATCTTGTGGTGGTCTTGTAAATCTTGGAGAACTAGCACTGTTTTCCCTTTTTCCCGCTCTTGAATTGGTTTCTTAAGCTTTAGTGGCCACCATAAGGTTGCTTGAGCCATCTTTAGGGGTTTGGCACCTCCGTTGGAATTTGAGACGGTATTTCCCGACCAAAACCATGTTTTTGATATGAAACAAAACGGCCACATAGATGAGGAAAGTGGTTTTAATTTTTGTGATGAATCCTATGTTTTGTTATATGCTTAAATGTTTGGATGTCTCGAATTTTCCGCTAGCCCCTACTTGCCTTGCAAGGGAGCACATGCCTCATTGTATTTCGTTGTGAGTTGAAGAGACGGAGGAGGCCCGTTAATTGCCTTCCATCGGATAGTATTAGCTTTAATTTAGTTAGTCGTAGGGGTCAATAAAGGTCACAAAGTTTGCTCTCTTACTCGGGGACGAGTAAGACTTAAGTGTGGGGAATCTTGATGAGTGCTTNTCACAAAGTTTGCTCTCTTACTCGGGGACGAGTAAGACTTAAGTGTGGGGAATCTTGATGAGTGCTTATTTTGGTCACTTTTCTTCCTTCATTTCATTCCGCCATTCTTACTTCAACTTGGCACCGGTTTCTCAATTCTCATTACAAACTCCATCAAATAATTAAAGCATAAGTGCAATCGGTAGTTACACGATATAACTCACAAACTACCGCCTTTGACACTTGAAATTCACTAATTAGACCCTTTTAATCCATACTAAAACCGTCTCATCACTTATAAAGATGATTTATGAGTGCTTACTTTGGTCACTTTTCTTCCTTCATTTCTTTACATTCTAATCCATTTCACACGGATTCGCATGCCCTTATGTGCATTTTGCCCCCCAATTTCCCATACTATTATTGTTCATCCTATTCTGTAGGACTCGAGACGGAAGTGGGGAAATAAGAGTAAAGGGGCCGGTTTTAAGACTTGGAAGAGAAGAAGAAGAAGAAGAAAAGGAGCTGAAGAAGGGCCCTCAGCCGATCAGGCACCGACAGCCGGCCTACCGGCTAGGAACCACCCTACTTGGTCATAGAAGAGGAAGTTACAGGACCAACCAGTCGGTCAGCCACCGGCAGCTGGGAGTGCAGGGAAATTGAAAACTTGAAGGTTTTTGAGTGAAAGTTACAGAAACTTCCCAGCCGGTCAGCCTACCGGCAGCCGGCCTACCGGCCATGCACACCTGATGACTTTCAAAATTGCACAAGACTTACAGAAGACTCCCAGCCGGCACGACCGCCGGCGGCCGGTCAACCGGCCGGGACTACCTAAAGACATGTTTTGAAGCCCAATTATATTTTTGACCCACTTTTGTAACAAACTATAAATACTCCTTTGTTAATCATTTCAAAACATTCCATCTTAGAGACAAAAACCCTAAAAAATACTCCATGCTTAGAATTAATGAAGTTGTAATCAAGCTTTAATCTTTCCATAATTCTAGCTTAATTACTTCTTTGTTTAGGCAAGATCTAATGTAGTTGTTCTCTATTTCCCATTTCTTTGAAGATTTTGTAGAAGCGTTGAAGATTGTGTTCGGTTTTAATATTAAAGTTGCAAGCTTTATCCTTTAGTTGGTACAATTACTTCTTCCTTTCTTTGTTTTAAGATTTTAATCCCTTCATTAATCATTTCTCTACTTAGTTTCTTCATTATGTTTACTCTAGTTTGTTTTGTTTACATTTCCACCACTGTTGTTGTTTTCATTTCTAGTATGAGTGAGTAGTTACCTACTAGGATGTAGGGGGATCTTATGTAGTGCTTAGGAGATGGTATTGGCGTGGATTAACAATAATTTTTGAGTTGTTCCCCTTACAAATTGTCTTGCACTATAAGTGTTTGAGGAAACGCTTAAATGAGTAAGTCGAGTCCGTTCTTCTATTTATCTACATGTTGGGTGAGTAACTTGACTAGTAATAGGATTTTGATGACAATTTGTGGGTTAGGGTAAATTGAATGAGTAAGTTAATTAATCTTAAACTAGGGGTTAGATTCACATCGAGAGGTTGGGTCTTTCATTTGCTATCAACTCTAGATAATTATTAGTCCATGCCTAATTTCTGTCTCTAACTACATAGGTGAACCCAAACATCCTAGTTCTCTTAACCATTGTTCTAGACCATCTTTAGTTATTGCTCCGTTTTTACTTGTTTTAGTCAATATTCTTGTAATTAGTTTAAAATCAAACCACTTTCTTTGTTCGAGTTAAACTAGACTATAAGCGAATAATCCTAGTGCTAAAATTTTGTCCTTTGGGTATGATCCTTGCAAGCTACAACGAGCAATCGTACACTTACAAGGCCTTACAAATTTTAAAGTTATCAATGACTTTCCATCTTTATTCTACCGATGTGGGACATGGGTTTGCACCCTAACATGAATAAAATACTACTCACATATATTCAAGTAATTGCATGATTCTAGTGAATAATTAAGATTAGGTCACAATTTGATTCGACCAACAACTATAATAACTTAATTCGATAAGGTCACACAAATAGGCAATTATCGGAAATCGTAAATGCTTTGATTAAAGAAGTAATATGACAAGATAACATAAGAGTATTGTGGTTAGCTTTTTTATCGATAAAAATAGGGATGGAAGAAGTTTATTATCGATTATCATGGAGGTGTGATACGTATGAATGCAATTAAATCAAAGACAATGAGTTGGAGAAACTGATTGATTGCTCATCTGACTTAGACTTAACTGACATCATGAATGCACCAAATTGCCCTTAAAGTCAACTACTTTATTGGATTCACGAAAACAATAAGAAACTTTCAATTCCCTAAAAGAAGAAAGTTCTACCTTAACATCAACGGTTAAGGAAGAAAATTCTCAAGGTATCTTCCACGTCATACGGATATTAAACTGGTTGTTCTAAACCAACAATGCAACATAAGTCCTACAATGATGGTACCATATAGATATAATCCACGCAATAACAACAACATATGTGATACATGCTAATTATTCGTGATCCTCCCTTCTTTTATTTACATTATAATCCATTCTTGCACAGTTTCGAGTGCCTTTACTTGCATTTTGTACCCGTATTTCCCGTTCTATCATGTTGTGTCTCATTTTGTAGGAATTGAGTCGGAAATGAGGAAATGGGAGCAAGTGAAGCAGGATTGGAAGCATAGTGAGGAAAAGAGAAGGTGGAATGCTGAGAAGAGCTCCCCAATTCATTTGTACACACAGCCCTAGATCTGAATTTACTCCCAATTTATGAAAGTTTCCTTAATCATTTCCATAATCATTCCTTAATTAAGCCTTAATTACTTAGTCAATTCTCTTAGATCTTGTTTATTTCAATAGTTTACATTTGGGTATTTGGCTTGTAATAGAAGATTTTGAAGGATTTCTTCAATTATTAATCCAAGACTCAACCTTTCTTATTGTTGGTACAAACTTCCTCTCTTTTTAGTTTGTTTGTCATTTGTTTACATTTTATTCTCTTTTCTACTTGTTATTTCTCCTTGTTTCTTGTTTACAATCATGCATAGAATGTGTTTGTTAGAATGTTTGTATGAAAGTTTATACTATTCTTCATAAATGTTCTACATTTATGCTTAGTTGGTGATAGAAATAGTCTAATTAGTATTCCATCATCTTTATTTGTTTATTTGCATGCTAATTAGTAATTGTTCTATTTTCAACATGTTTAATTACCAAATTTCAACCTTCATTGCTTGTGTTAGTTTAGAAACCATGATTAGTGAGTAGTCCCTTCACTAGGGCGCGATTAGGCTCCAACATGAGTAGTTTACCGAATTGATTTCACTAAATTTGTTGTTGAGGGGGGAGTTGTTGGGTTAATTGAAGGACGTGACTTGTTACACTCTTGCGGGATTGTAGTTGACTTCTAACCCTTGATCGTCAATGGGAATTGGCTAGGTTGAGAGTTGTTACACCTTGTTTAGAGTAGTTGCCTCTTTGAGTTGAACCCGGAAGGGAGAACTTTGTAAGGGTACCTTTGATTTTCGGTTTGAAATCGACCCTCGGAAGAGGGAGTGGGATGACCAGGGTTTATCGCGGACTTAATACCTTGACCTTGGTAAGAGGGGAGCGAAAATGGGCCCGTTTTGGTGACCTTTGAACCTTGAGTCGGGAATTTGACTCATGAGCCCGGGAGGGAGTTGAATCGATAGAACTAGTGTCCTATTGTGAACCCCGGAGGGAGATAATAGACGACCTAGAGGCGTTCCTCCCAATATCGTATCCCTTGACAACTAGTTAACGAGATTAAACGGTGAATTACAAGTGTTGGTAGTAGAAGTCGTGCCCTAGGCTTTTAATTTCTTGAGTAAATCTTATCTATTTGCTTGTTGTCGTTTCATTACATTGCGTTAGTTTATTTTCATTATTTGCACTTAGTTTAGTCATTAGAAAACCTTCCAATTTTTATTTGCTTGACTTAGCTAAACCTTCGAATCAAAACAATTGGTAATCACCTTGCTCCTTGTGATTCGACCATTAAAAGTGTGACGAAACTCATTCACTTGCGAGGTATTTATAAGTACATCAATATGGAAACTAAGTAGCCAAGAAACAAAAAAAAAAAAGGTACGAAATTGAGGTCGGTAAGAAGTTGATCGACCTAAAATAGAAGACGCAAGTTGATAGAAGTGCCAATAAGTTAGCCTACAAGGAGAATGGACCCCTTTGAACCAAATGCAAAGAACACAAGAGCTTGAAAATGAATTTTGTACTCTTTAAGTGGCCTATATGCAACCTGATGACTCATGTCCGTAATCTATTTCGTGTATCTTCAAGTTTAAGTGTCTTTGTATGTTGTGACTAGACAGACCTTGTAAATTTGGCCGGCCAGAATAATTGATTTCTACTTGACCCGACACCCGAGCTTGCATTGAATATATCAGTATACTCAATTAATATAACCCGATCCAAATATTTATTGTTGCACGCTATCCAATATCCATTATCCATAAGTGATACTAACAAACCTGAAAATGATCGATACTCGAAATGACCCGACACCAACTAGCTGACTAGCTCGGTTTGTAACCGACTCGATTGACCCATTTGTCAGGTCTAGTTGTGACCAATGACAAGAGATTACCAGCTTCGTTCATTTTAATTTATTAAAAAATTAAAGTTTACTGTTTATACTGGATTTTAAGTTTTTTAACGGCTTTTATTAGTACACTATGTATAATTCGTATATATTCTAATACTTTTTGTACCAACTGTAATTTAAATTGTAATACGTGTAGTAAACTTATTATAAAACCGCCTCAGTATTAAGCGCGTCCTATGTGATGAGTTGATGACGGTGTCCATCTTAGGCTCATAGCCTCATGGCCTCATGGCAGTGGCGGACCCAAGGAGGGGGCCGGGAGGGCAGGTGCCCCCCATGAAGTTTCATAAATAAATTTTTGTAGGTATCTAATATAGACACAAAGTTATCATGGCACAGTTGGTAAATGTGTGAATTACTTTCTAGAAGGTATTCAATTGACTTGTCAAATTCTAAACCATTGAACCACTTACATTTGTTTGTGTATTAAGTACTAAAGTATATTATATTCTATAAAAAATAATGATACGTCCGCCGCCGTATCATTATCCTTCTACAAAAGAGATATTATTTTTACATATGTTTAAAATTTAAAGTATTTTATAGAAAATATTATTTTTTGAGAAAATATATCAATGAAACCATTATTTTTTCATTCTTTTACTTATATATAATACTAATTTAGGAAAAAAACATTAAAATATAAAAATATTGATCTTAAACGCGCGTAAATAACACGTTAAAAATTTTTAGTGCCCCCCAAACACTAAATTTCTAGGTCCGCCACTGCCTCATGGAGTCAATCTCCCAGATTATTGGATTAGAATGACACGTTGGTTTAATTAGGCCAACAACCTTACTCTTGCATCTTTATCAAGAATCCTGAAAATTAGATATAGCAAACGGGTCAATCGATTAATAAAGTTAATTTAGATAGCGTTATTTTTGGGTTCGTAAAAATCAGGGTCGGCTAGAATCGAGTCATTTTCGGGTCTGTTATTATCAAGTTATTTAGAAATGATGGCCGGTTTGTAATAATAAATATTCGGGTCGGATCAAATTCATTTTCTGCCCAATTCGGGTTTCGGGTCATGCTTGTTTTGAACATTGGGTTGGATACACGTTGAACTATTCAGACCGGATCATTTGTGCCGGATTAGTTTTGGCAGTTGTTGTGAAAATGGCATGATTTTGGCAATAATTTGGATAATGATAATGATAGGGGAGTATGATTGTATGAAGATAGTAGTAGTAAGTTAATGTGTACACATTGACCCGGGAGCAATGGGTCTTGTACTTGGGAGTAGACTTTTTACTTAAAAGAGTATCCTTCTGATGATTTGCCAAGTTAAAGTTGGTTGTTCAATCAACACTACCACATGGCCTGATTTGTTTCTCATTTTGGTAAATTAAATTAACTAGCAACTTGTTGCTTACCATCTGAGTGTATGTTATGTTTCCAAGAGATTAAATGTGCTCCAGTTGTTTGTAAATCGTAATTATTCTCTTCATCTACTTATTCGGTTCCTTTTATGTTTTACTCCGTAAATAAGAACTTAAATTTAAGAAATAATGACGAAATAAACAGAAAAGTGATATGGTTGCTAGCATGCTGGTCGATATAAATAGGATGGCGAGAGTAAAATTACGTTTACTTAAATGTTATCAATCATCATACAGGCGTTATTAACGCAATTACAGGTAACATAGTGGGCAATAGGCAATGCTCATATAGCCAACACTTGACTGATATCATGATTCATGACAATGTATTGGAATATAGTATACATTTGTAGACTTTGATGCACATAAACCCCACAATTTTATCCCTACTGTCCATGTGGTTTAAAGTCAAAGTAAACTCTAAATCATTCAGGAACTTGTATTTCGCCCATAAAATATCGTACCTGCTGATTCAATCAATTTTGGCTATAAATATCGCTATAAAGTATATTCTACTATATCAGATAGAATTTTCGGAATGGAAGGGAAAGTGATAGCAGTCGTAGTAGTAGCGGGACTTCTTGGTCTAGTCGCGATTGTGCTGGGCTTTGTTGGGGAAGCCACCAGGATTAAGGTACGAGTGCAATAATGTACTACATGTACTCTATGAACACTCTAGCAGTCTAGCTTGATGTTTAATTAATAGTCCCTCCGTCTCAGTCGATAGTATTAGAAAATGACTGCGACGGAGGGAGTAGCTATGACATTGAATTGGTTTGGGCAGCGATGTTTCTTCCATTCAGTATCTCATAATTTTTATTTGTTTGTAATGATGACGGTGCAATGCAGGCAGACCAGGTTGTGTACTCAACAGACGATGGGTATTGCTATTACCCGGAAACCCCAGCAATGGCACTGGGGATAGTTGCTGCAATCCTCTTGCTGATACAGCAAATAGTGATAAGCGTTGGAGCGGGCTGCTTCTGCTGCTCACGGCATCCTTGTCCATCAGACTGTCCCGGGATATGTTCCATTATTTGCTTTGTTTTCTCTTGGTATCCATCTATCTCTCTCTATTTTCCTCCTCTTCAGAAGTGTTCCTTTCTTACTTAACTAATGCAATGTTTTGATCAAACTTGAAGGTTGTCCTGTATTGGTGCTTTCGCAATGCTGATTAGTGCGGCCGTACTCAACAATATGAACTACCTGGTTAAAAACTACAGTACCGAGAGCAACCCATGCCCAGTTGCCAAGCCAGGCTACTTTGCAGGGGCTGGGGTGGTCTGCCTTTTCAGCGTCGCCCTCAGCTTCGTTTCTTACTTCGTCTTGATGTGCAGCCGCAACAAAGGCGCTCATCAGCCATCTAATGACCGTGGTGTTGCTATGGGACAACCCCAATTGCCTAAAGAACAAGTCTGATGATATGGTTTTGGAGTCTAGGAGGATCAATGGGTGTCTTTTTTTCTAATTTGTCATTGCTTTTCACATTAATTTGTTGTTGGTTGATATATGGCTGGAAAAAATCAATTGAGATCCTCTCAATTTCTTCTTCTCTCCATTTCCTTCCATTTTCTTTTAGTGTCCGGATTATTTTTTAAAACGATCTAATCGTGCAAATGTTTGAAGAAATAAATGACTAATAATAATAATAATATAATATAGGATTGTGAGAGAAAATGGACAAGAAATGGAGAGAATGAAATGGAGAGGATCCTTGCTCCTCGAAGATGTAGTTGAATTAGGTTACTGTGAGCTATCTATCTGTTATGGAGAGTAATTGTATTTTCTAGTTGTTTTTTGTGTGAATTTTTACAAATATCAAGCAAAAGAAAAAATGTATGATAATTTGATGAGCCAAGAACACGCAACATTCCATATTTTTTTGATAATTTTAATTAGACTCACGAGCTAAGAAACTGTCGGAAGAAAAAAACGGTATTCTCATAATCAAATTTAGAATCGTGTGTACACAAAAGAAAAATAGGAGAATTCTTCCAAACAACTATGTTACTTAGACACTTTCCTTCGGTGGCATGTTGTGTCGTGTGTCCTATACGATATGACACTTCGACATTTCATTCTAGAATAAATTACTAAAAATTTCGCAAAAAAAAAAACGGTGTCATTGCAATCGAGTTAGGGTAACATAACCTAACAATGTTACTCCAATCTAACTCCATCGCGTGCTTGGGTCTGCCTTGCCTCCTTATTACTCCCTCCATACCACACCAAAGGTAACATGGACCCACTTTTTGTGAGGAGAAAAGTGGATCCATGTTACCTTTTGTGTGGTATGGAAGGAGTATTACTTACTTTAGTTAATCTTCCTTAAAACAGAAATATCCGTTTTGTAACTAGAAGTCTAGAACGGGTCACGTTTTATATCATTTAGATAGATATGACAAACTTTTGTTATACCCTAAACATTATTCTTTTATCTCATCTATATACCGTAATATTTAATCCGCTTTAACTATAAAGCAGAGATCTCTATCTTAAACAAGAATCCGTGTACATATGAAAAATCCATTTTCTACCAGGCCCAATGCTTAACAGCTCATGTCATCACTCTGCACAATACCCAATGCTTAACAGCTCATGTCATCACTCTGCACAATACCCTGAAAAGTACGTCTTGACAGGACTGTCTCACTATAAACTTATTTGCATTACGTTTGGGACTAACTTTGCTGCAACGAGGAAGACTACAAATCATTTTTGTACTTCAGGTATTATTCAAGGATATCCTTTTCCTTGATAAACTCAAAGTACGAGAACACAACTAATTTAGAGTCATTTTTTCTATCTCGCCACACCCAAAAGCCAAAGGATAGGACATGTATAAAAACCATTAGAACTACAAGTTAAAAGTACATTTTAAATTTACATTTTCTTGACATCTAATTTTGCTAATTGAATCCTGATCACCGAGACACCGAGAGTTAGTATAATCTCCTATCAAACAAGAGCAGCTGTTTACTACTTTGTATAGCCTGTACTGAAGCATATACGGATTTACCCGTCACCAGCTCTCTCATTATTATAAAGACAGTGCAGTCTTGTATTCACTGCTGGTGGCCAATGTATACTGATGTAATCTTGTATGACAAAGAATAACCAAGATATATGGACCTATAAAATGGTATACCATTATTGATCCCACATAACAATTTACAGAGAAGCACACAAGAGGGATTTGTCTCCTTGATGCTTAGCAGGTCCAGATGGCGGCCGACCAACCGCCTCAAGTAATCTACTAAATGCAAGTTTCACTGGAATACAGGCTACCGTCTGGGGGCTTGAGTCGATAGGTTTAATCTTCTGATCTAAACCAAGTGAAGACAGATGCTTAGTTTTCTGGTTTGAAGGTAGGTGCCCTCCTTTCCTCAGAGCTGCCTTCTTTCCTTTAGAAACAGAATTACGTACTTTCCCAGATTGATGAAGATGCAGAGTCTCGTCAACATCCATCTGGGGTGAATGACCAGGACGTGGTGTCCTCCTGGCAGTTCTCCATACTGGGGGAACTTTGCCTCTATCAGACTCGTCGCTTGTTGACATAAGAATTTCTGTAGACCCATCTTTGAGGGTCTCAATCTGGATAGGGTGACCTATAATGGCCTTCCCGTTTAACTTGCTCATTAGAGAAACCCAAGGTACCTGCTCACCTTCACGCTTTCCTTGTACTGTGAGTTCTACATCTATCAACATATCACGCCCATTAAACATTGGACTAAAGCAACCCCCTCTTTCTTCCCAGTATCTTCGTAAAGGTCTTCCCCATGCTAATTCCCAATCAATCCTATTCCTATTTGGACCCAAATAACTTTGCCTTCTGGCTGCAGCTTCATTCAGCAAGTATCCATGTGGATGGAGATCAAGATCATCCTCACTCAAATCAGCATCATTGTCATTATAGTAACTCAGACTCTGATTCAGTGGCCGCCCACTTGTAGGTCTCTTGCCCAGATTACGGACATTTCTTTTCCCTTTCAACTGCCATTTAGAAACCTCCGCACCGCTAGCATTTTGATCAAGATAATGAAACTGAGACCTATTGTCAATTGACGGTTCATCAGATTCGTCATTGCTTATACTTTCTTGGCCTGCCTGCATAGTCAATCTATCACGTAATCTTGACTGTGCTCGCATGCTAGTGTCACCATCTGAGAAGACAGATAACCAACAGGTAAACAAGTATTTACAGCTAATGCAAACAAATCATATTACGCAAATTACTATCCGCGATCAACCAGTCCAAGCAATTACCTTTTAAAAGGCATATACACTATTATTTCAGGAAACATGTAAATACCAGTACTGGGACAGAATTTAGAAAAAAATACAAATCAACTCAAAAATCACAAGCACCATCAGTAACTCAAAAAGGGATTAACAGTGCAAACGATGCAAATAATGATACAGTACATTGAAAACCAATATTGATTGCAGCTATATATTGTGTCCATGAGCTTGAATTACATAGTGTGTATATTTGATATGCCACTGGCACACTGATCCCATTTTGAAAACCTTCATTTTGGGTCAAGACGACAAGTCGACAACTAATCGAAACTTAGGCACCCAGAGTGAAAATAATCAAAACTTAGGTATCAAAAAATTGAAATAATACTCAAACTTGAGGTACCTAAATTTTATCCTCTTAACAGCATAAAAGCTTAATGCTATCAAGATGACAACTAGCCCCTTGATGCTTTTCTCTGATACAAATGGGAAGAAATAAAGGAATGATATCATAAGTCCAGAGAAACTAAACGCAGCATGAAAAGCCATAAAGCTCGGTTATGTAATTATGGGTTTTTATTCTTGAGCTCTTAACAGTCATGAACCAGGGTACCAAGGCATCAAATTCAACCTTCAAGATCATCTAAGTTTGTGAAGAGAGCTAACGTGAGATACAACACAAGAACATACTGATTTTTATCCCACAAAGTATGTTCTCCTAATTCCTAAAAGCTACTCATACAAAGCAAACCAAATCAGATTCCAAAGCTTTAACCATTGTCAATTTCAACCTCGTACAAAATTAAAACCATGATAAGGCCTCCGACCAATCAGCTCAAGTTCTGAGTGTGAATAGATGAGCAAATCGACTCAATATTGTCAACACTCTTCCGCAAAATCCAGGAGTTTCTCTAAACACTTACAGACACGAAAAATTGCTACCAGGCAGAATTCTAAAACCAAATATAGCAGAACAGAGAGGTCCCTTTTAGAGAGCCTCCCGTCGAGGTTCATTATCTATCAAGGCAAATTAGAGTACTTCAACATACCTGAAAGCAACATCCCCGCCTCCACTCGTGGCTCTACAGAATGAGTCTCTGATGAGTCAGATTCAGTTTCCTCAGATGATCCAGAAAAAGCCTCTTCAACAAAAGTGACCTGTTGAGGTAAACGTGTATCCACCTCAAGCCGGGAAAAGGGTGTTTCCATCTGCCCTTGTGGGCCTTGATTACTGCTTAATAACTTGGATGATTCAGCTGGTGTGTACACAGAAAAACCCATTCCATCTCCAGAAAGCCCCTTAAGAGACATGTCAGGCTGTAAAGATTGATTATGCAACTCTGCACTATTTTGCTTTACATTAACAAATGGGTGAAGCCCATGATGTCTTTTACGAATAGGCTCCTCAGCAAAGCTATCCAGTAATCTCTTCCCTTTGCCAATCGAGTTACTTGAATCAGAGTCACTAGAATTCTTAAAGCAAGGTCCACTGCCTGAAACAGCATATGCACTACCATCAATTGCAGTTCGGTTTGAATCTTCAGAAGTGGTAGAATTGAGCATTCTATTCATCGGCATTGTATTATATCTCAACTCATGTAAACCTCTTAATCGAGAGCTCGGAGTGATGGTGTGATCTTCAAAACCAGGATGAATTGCATCTTTAGCTTTCTGCGCAAGAAGTGGAGCACGGTTTTTCTCCATCAGATTTGATTTACCCAATTTTCTGACTGGTTGACACAAATCATCGTTGCTTGCTCTTACTGGTGCCACGGTTATTTTCCTTTCTGAATCTGATGAATTTTCTCTCAATGGCTTAACCAATTTCCCATACTTTTTTTCATGAAATTGCTTTTCGAGTTCAAGCGCATGAAGAATCGCATCTTCTCGGCGTGCATATTTCTCACGTTTTTTTGTTGGAAGTCCTTGAGAGGCCTCGGCTCTCTCAATGCAATCATCAAACTCGCCACATCTAAATGCTTTCACACGCTTGGATTTTTCGAGATTGTACCAATCCCTAAGAGCACATACATAGAGTTTTCAAAGTCAAAACCAAGTAGAAATGCAGAACAAGAGTGCTTCACCAAACAAGTTATCCTCAGTCTCAAAATTGCTTGATTTTGTTAAACTAGGAAAAATATGTGTCATTGAGTTAAGAAGTATAAAAAAAATGAAGACAAGGTACCCTCATAAAAGAGTTAACTACAAACTATACAATTTAATTGCAACGAAATTCCTCTAGCAGAACCCTCTTAAATTAAATGACTCTAATTAAAAAAAATTGTAGCAGAAGACGCGAGTGTTCCTCTCCAACCAAAGAACCCAGGAACTAGCCATAAAAGCACCAAAAGTCATTTTCCTCTCCTTATTCCAACCAAGCCAACATAATAAGTTTGTGAGTGGTCTCACCTATACGAATTGATCCCATAAAGACAAACAACTTCACAATGCAAAAATAGATGTGAGACAACCTCATAACTGCACCAGCACTTCATGTACTGTACTGCTTTACATATAGGCGAAAGCTCAAAAAGGTAGATCCATATCATGTAAGTAACAGATCCTATTGGTCCAAAAAACAGTTTATTGACAGTATGATCCATGACAAGATATACGTCTAAGTGTCTATGAATAGATATCTTTTCTAAGACCCCTGGAACCCCTTACTAGCAATTTAGTTTTCTGGCACGTAATGTCGTAATTACCAGTATAAATGCACTCCTGAAACTAGCATACTTTGTTTACTAGTCTTTGCTACTAAGAGAAAGTACAATTGCATTCATTGCTACAATAGCTGATTCTTGGACCTAACAAGAATAATTTACCCAAATGTCCTGACCGGTAACCTACCCGAATTGACCAAAATCAACCTGAATTCTGATGCTGACCCTTAACCCCGAAATGACTCGACTTGAATGCAAACACACCTGAAATGACTCATAATCGAACAAACGTAACCAGTACCTTACATGTCTGACTTCTTTGCCATGTCTACTGATGAGCCCGCACTGCCTAGCAGGGATAAGGGAGTTGCGTTTATGAAGGCATCTCATACCCATGTAACAACGGTTGTAGACCATGAATGCAAATGTAATGAAGTTCTACTAATTAAATCTTAAATAAGGGATGCCGCCAGTTTAGAGAGCTATTAATGTTCATCAATGTGTCTGCTACAGAGTATAACTCCCAGCAGAAATTACAAACGTAATCGCCAAAACTAAACTCTGCCAAGTGCCAACACAACCTCCCTCCCCAAATTCCAACATACCCAATAAGGTTTCAGTCATCACATTCAGACCATACACAAATGACAAATCACCTGTCCATACATTCAGCAACAACATTTTCTAATCCGACATTTTATTTCATCATTAAGCTCCCATCCAATACACATGCACGGTAAAGAGGGATTGGGGTCATACGCATGCGGCCTTCCCCCTGTCATAAGAGAGCGTGTTCTCAAGACTATAGGGGTGTTTAATTGAGTGTTTTGGAACGAATTTGATCCATTCTAATGTTTGGTTGGGTTAATTTTGGGATGGAGTCAAATCCTTGCTCGATTAAATCCATTCCAACCCCCTATAATAAGTTTGCAACTCCATTCCATTCAGGGAGGGATAAATGATCAGCCCAAAAAGTACAAACTGTTGTGGGGTTCTAAATTCATACAATGCTATAGTTCGAAACTAGGCAGCCAAGTTGGCTAAAACCACACACTCCTCGCACATTCAGCAACAATATTTTTGCAATCATGAGGTTCCCATTAAATATTCATGCACACACTCTAAAGACTAAAGTTGGATTGGGATCAATATGCAGCCTTGCTCCTATCACAAGGGAGGTTGATCTCAAAACCTTAAGCGGTGTCTGATCGAGTGTTTTGGAACGGAATAATCAAAGTAATATCTTTGATGGATATAATCTACTCCAACCCTCAATAATAAGTTTCCAACTCCATTCCGCCTCAAGTAAAAACAGTTACGAGATTACAAAACCATACCTCCCAAATATCACAACTCCATCCATTCCATTCCATTCCGACTCTAATATGTAACACATTCCATTACTCCGACATTATTCACACAATGTTATAGTTCGAAAACTAGGGGTCAATGTACCATCTTAGACTTAACTCATCACATTTCACAAACTAAACAACAACATACAAAATAATAAAAAGACGAAAAACGAAGAAGAAAAAGACGGAAAAAGAACATACACACTGGCGTCTTCCCGGCCGAGCAGTTTAACAGGAGTACCAGATCGAGGAGACATAAGATGAGAAGCAGAAAGGTCTTGAGGTCCAAGTATTCTACCAGGCCACCACGACCCGTTTCGTCTTCGTACCCACACTATCGATCCCGCCCCGCTATCCACCACCCCCGCTCCTCCTTCGCCTCCTCCTACTCCTCCGCCGCCAACTCCTCCACTCTCCGCCGAGCTCACCACCTCCATCTCCCCTCTATCCCTCTTTCCTACTCACTCAAAACCTACCAAAAATCACTGTTTTACAGCTCTACAGAAGGTGATTTTAACCGCGCTCAAGGTAAATATCTATATGTTGAAAATGGCGGAGTAATTTTTTTTATTTACTGCTCCGTGTAAAAAGAAGAAGGAAAAAAAATGGGGGTTAGTTTAGTTGAAGAGGAAGGCGATCAACCGCCGGCGAAGAGAAGTGAGAAGCGGAATGATGCGAGAGAGATCAAAGAGACGACATTGAACAATGATGTTGAGTATCCGATTGGAATTAATAAAATTAGGGTTTCCATTCAATAGGGGCTTAATTTTTTTCCCTTTCTATAACTCATTGTAAAACCTGTTTATTTTGTTTGTATGAGACGATCTTACAATAAGGACATAAGTTGTGTCTTCGGTGTATTAATTTGATTATTCGGACTATTCTATGCATTTATTATGTATTAGTGTATGTTATTATTTACACAAGTAGTTAGGTTGTAAACGTACTCATCTGAACTCGAGCTTTGATAGGTTTGGACTAGGCTCGAATTTTTTAGCTTGGGTTCGGACTTGGCTTGAAACTCGCTGACCCTAAGAAATTGAAGCTTGGACTCGACTCGGAAAAAGCTCGAGCTCGACTCAAATTCGTATCGAACTCGTTTTATCATTATGTTATTTTCACTTTATCGCCAAAGAATCAAACTAAATATAAATATTTTTTTAAAAAACAAATAATGTTATAAAATACTAAAAAAATAATATGTTATATATGCTTAAAAATGCCTAAGTAACAATTAATTTGAAAGAAAATTAATTTTACAGTATAAACATAATAATAAGAAAATTATAAACGAGCTTCCGAGCCACGCGAGCTCGAGCTAGCCGAGTCTTGCCGAGTTCGGGCTCGGCTCGTATTCAGCCAAGTTCGGCTTGAGTTCGTGTTCGGTTTGACCGAGCACGAGCCGAGCTTTGACCAAGCCGAATCCGAGGGTTTGTCGAGTCGGCTCAGATCATTTACAGCCCTGCCATGTGCATATATTTTTAGGTATGTTTTAGATTTTAGATAATTAGATGTATCTATTTGTTTACGATTAAGGGAGTATGATGAGTAAATTATTCTCGGGTAAAGTAGAGGATGTGCATCTTACCTTATTCATTTGTTATTATAGTTTATTAAATCCTCGACTAAAGTGATTGTATTTATCATTTTACTGGTTTTGGTGAGGTCGTTTAAACTTGGGGAGTTACATGATAATTATAAAGGTTAAAATATGTACAAATAATTTACACTCCATAAAATTTTAAGGACATCAAAAAAGTCAAAAGACAAAATATATATCAAATTAATGATAATGACACTAAGGGTGTGTTTGGATTTAGGGGTTTGGAGAGAAAAGAAAGGGAGGGAGAGTAGGGGATTTAAAATCTCTTGTTTGGATAGCAAATAACGGTGGAAGGTAATGGAGGGGGAGAGTTTTGGAGTGATCCATTTTCCCTCCTTCAAAGCAAATCGAAATCTTTCCACAATAGGCAAGATTTGGAAGGAAACTGTATCTAAACACCCACACTCAATTTGCTCTCCCCTTCCCTTACCTCCCTTTCTCTTCTCTCTTTTCCCCTCCCCTCCCTTTCCCTCCACTTTTGATATCAAAACACACCCTAAATGTCTAAGGTAATTCGTAGTTTGGATAAAGAATCTAGATATCATAATTAAGGGTAAATGAAGTTGTTTATTAATTAGGAGAATTTAATCTTATCAACTTGATAGCAACCTTACATTGTTCTTTGCATACTTTGGCCCTCCTCATTTGGACTGAAACTGTCTGAATAGAATTGAACTGAACATAACTCAATGGAGCTGGACTGAACTAAACTAAACTGAACTTAATGGAGTTGAACTAAACTGAAGTAAGAGTTAATTTGTGAAGACAAAAGCTAAATTGAATTAAATGACGTTAAACTGAACTGAGCTAAAATAAATTGAAATTAATTAAAAACAACAAGGCCTTTATGATCAATGGCATTCATATCAATCTTTTTTTTGTTGAGAATAAACAATAGAATAGGTTACAACATAGCCTTTTTGGCTAGATTGATATAAATCCTTTGACAAACTAAAATTAGGATACAAATTCATTGATTGGACTCCAGCCCGTCCAATCATAAACTTTTGCGTGAACATGGTATCAGATGATAATTATGATTATGAGTCCCTTGATCAAATCCTGAGAGCACATTTTTTCTCATCCACTTAATTAAAAGTTCTACCTTAATACGTCCCCCCCTCATTACACTATATAATGAATGAACTTTTCATTAAGATGGTTTCCCAATACAAATAACGTCCTAATTTATAATCCTGGTTGCTTCTAACACCTCATAAAAATTGTTATTTTTAACCAATTAAAAATAATAGGCCAGTTTACAATTTGAATCAAGATTACATAAAAGTTATTTGGTTTGCCATATGAATTTCTAATGCCTCGAAAATAAAACTTTATTCATGAATTAAGTCATGTTCTTTTAAACTTAAAGTCAGCCATTTAAGTTCAATTCAGATTAGAAAAGTTCATATCTTATGAGTTTCGTTTAGCACTTTAGCTCCTATAAGTTCAGTTCAATTTATACCCATTTTCCTATAAGTTTAGGTCTTATAAGGACATATCTTATAAGTTTAGTTTAGAAAAGTTCAGATGCTATAAGTTCAGTTCAGAAAGTTAAGATCCTATATTTATTTCAAAAAAGTAAAATTCAAAAGAACATAATTTTAGAAAAACTTGCTAGATTGCATATAATTAGAAATAGAATTTCGGGGGTGATAGTTAAGCAACCTCCTCCATTTTAGAGCGAGGAACTACATTTCATGGGAATTCTCATGTTCCATGTTTTTTTGTCAACCATAACACTCTTTTAACACAAAACATCTCATAAATTACAATTCATGTGATTTTAGATTAATAAAACCTCCCATGTTTATTTCCCCTTCCATGAATTAACTCAAAAGCTAAGCCCAAAATCTAACCCATAATATTTTGCCTCCAACTATTCAAATCAATATATATATATATATATATATATATATATATATA
>VHZZ01004410.1:64978-76407 GCA_009801015.1 Silene noctiflora | reverse complement strand
AATCATTGCAAGCAGTCAACAAGCACATCAAATCGTGTCGTCTGCACTGAAGATTCAATCACAAACTCAAACCTTCAAGAGAGATTCAAGTCATCGCGACCCTCTCAAGATATCAAATTAATATCGCTTGTAGAGTAATAAGAGTTGTCTACAGAGCACCACTCACGTGTACCCCGTACACGTACTCATACGGCATACTAGAATCAGAGGATACATTAGAGATTGTACACGTACTTTTGATATTTATTAATAAAATTTATTTTTTTCCTTGTTTTGTATTTCAGTTATTGCAATACAAAATTTGTTGTTACACTTGGGAAGACCTTGATGTTATTGATCCTATTCCTTATTATTCTTGTGGTTCATTAGATGCTTGTTCTTGTCAAATGCTTAAAAGGATTGTTGATGGAGAGACGAATTCTAAGCTAATCCATTTCTTGTGGGTTTGAATAAGGCATTTGACACTATTAGGACTATTGTGCTATCCATGGAACCCTTACCTCCTTTGAATAAGGCTTTATGTCTTTTGCAAAAGATTGAGAAGTAGAGACAGATCTCTAAGGTTGTTGGTGTTCATACAGAGGCAACTGCTTATGCTTCTGTTAGGCCTTCTGAGGTTATCCAAGGGGATTGGAAGAGAAAGAAGGTGGAAGGTGTGGTTGAAAAAGAACAAAAGTATTGTAATCACTGTAAAAGAGGAGCTCATAATTTGGAAGATTGTTTTCATTTTAAACCCCGTGATCATTGTGGCAATAGAGGACATCTTGTTACAAATTGCTTTCTGAAGATGAAGGGCATTAACACTGGTTATTCAAGGGGAAGAGGCAGGTATCATGGTGGAAGGGGCAATGTCTATCATATGAATGCTAATCATGTTGATTCCTTACATTTTGCTAATAATCCTCTTGAGATGTTTGCTGCCGATTATACTCATATTCGTGTTTTTACTCTTCCTGCATCTGTTGTTGCTTCTCCAACGTAGGGAGTGAATTAGGTTATGATGGACGGAAGTGTGCAACAAGTTTATAAGGCATCGCCACATCATTCAACTCCTGCAACAGCTTCCTCTTCTATTAACTTTGCAGGTACTGATATGTATTCATAGGCATGTACAGTTGTTAATACTTATGGTCAAGTTTCTTGGATAGTGGACACGGGGAATCTAATCATATGACTTCAAATGAAGAAATGTCGTTTGATATTATACTTCTAATTAAACCTATATCATGATCGGTTTGCCAGATGGTACTATTAGGATAGTACATAAGATTGGAAATATTGATCTTACTAAGGACATTAAACTCAGAAATGTCTAAATTGTTCCTGAATTTAGCAGAATTTGTTGTCAGTCAGTAGATTGCTACAACATTCACCCATGGTTGTCTTATTTTACTTCTAAATATTGCGCATTCCAGGACCTTTCCAGGAAGGCGCCTTTGGCATTGGCTGAAAAAGAAGAGGCTTATACGGGTTTGAGCTACATTTGAAGAACAAAGGACAGCAGTATAGTCTAGCATTAGCTTCTGTAGTGCAGCATTTGTAACACCCGCGAAATTCCCGCTTTGGAATTTATAATTATTTAACCATTTTATTTTTCTATTTAAAAATTAAACCTTATTTTTATAAAAATAGTATTTTTATGTATGTTGGTAGAAATTGGGATAGTCTAGCACGAATAGAACTTAGAAACGGGTTATACATCAATTTTTGAGTGGAAACCGAGTCAATTTGGTGATTGGGCCAAGTATGGTCATTTTGGGCCCTTTTAGGAACCCTTTTCTTGTGGAAAACCCTTCCACTTCTTCTTCCTCATTCATGAAAATCTGAAATTTCCTCATCTTCCATCTCCATTAAACACCATTATCTCTTGAGAACTTAAAACCTTCATAAGTCTCTCATTTCTCCACCAAATTGTCCCATTTTTGCGCCGATCTTCTTCTTTTCTCGTTCTCCATCTTTTCAAGTAATAAAGTCTAGTCCTTTCGAATTTTATAAATTCCTCCTTTATAGGGTTAAGACAATTAACTTAATTTCTTTGAATTTGTTGTTTACGATGCAACCTTAAGGACCTGGACGCGGATTGCTACGAGATTGACAAGACTTTAGAAGACTAGAAGTGCAAAAAGGTAACGATGATAGGTTACTCGATATTACACCCAATTTATGTGTTTTAAATGTGAAATATTTAGTCTTTATGTGATTGAAGGTGATAACTTTACATGTTTAAGATGTTTCTTATTCGTTTGTTCACTGTATGATTCTATTTGTGTTTGTTGAGCAAGTTCTAGTGTGAAATTACATACTTTGCCACATGAATAGAATCCTAGTTCCATGTATGAATTTTAAGGATGAATTGTGGTTTGTATCATGTTATTGTACTCTTTTATGTCATGAAATTGTTAGGTGGAATTGTTTGTATGAATACAGTTGAGAAAAGCTGGTAACTTGAATATGTAAACAACTAATTTTTCGTCTTACAAGTGATCCCCTTTTTCATGTATTATCGGTGTGTGAGATCCATCGTGGAGATATTGAATGTTTGAAAGATTTGGGTAACTTGGTTGGTTCGTATTTGATTAAAACGATTTCTGTCTCAAATATATGAAATACATGTTATTCACATGTTTATATTTTAATTTGGGTGGAATTATGTTAAAAAGTTAATAAATTAATTTGGGTAAAAAATATATTTTGGACCGTCTCATTTATGTTTAAAATGCGTGGAACAAGTTTAGAACGTATCCGGACTCGAAGTGAAATCGTCCCAAACTCATCCCACGCGCACAACCTCTTCTCCCACGCATAGCCCAGCCATCCCGCCGGCATGAGGCCCATCCCAGGCCGAAAGGGAGTCCAGGACCCCTTGGCTCCTTCATGCGCTCGTCCCAGCCTTCATCCCCACCGGTATACCAGTTCGTATCGGCCGGTATGCGCCTTGTCCCATTGGTATGACTGAATGTTCTCAGTCGCGCTCTCCCCTTTGTGCCACCGTACCAACCGGGACCCCAGCTTTGTCCCACCGGTATGGCTGGCTGCCCTTAGCCTTTGTGGTTTTTTTTTGTGGCTCGTGCCTTGTTTAGGTACGAGTCGGGATTGAGTTGTTTACGTTTTTCCTCGTACTTTATACTACATAACTCATTGTTTGTCATTTGTTTACATTGTAATCAAGTAACTTGTAATTAAGTTATGAATCATTTATTTATGTTTCAAATGTATGAAATAACGTGAATTACTTCATATTCGAGTTATGAAATGTCATGGTCGATATTTATCTCGTTTCAAGTATGAATTGTTTATGATTATTGGATACTTGTTTCTAGTCATTATTTTCATGGAAATGTCATTATGCTATTCATGCTTACTTGACTAGTTTAAGCCTTTCTCGTTCGGTACTGCTGAGACTTGGTTAGCTCATTCTTGTTCCGCCTCTTTCGTGTCGTTCTGCCGAATTTGGGGTACTCGACTTTAGTTTTGTCGTTCGAGTCTTGGATGTGAAACATTTATCGCATGTCAAATCGGGAAACGTGTATCCCGAGAGTCTGGCCAGGTTTAGACTATGACCGTATTATATTATCGTCGTCCTACTGGGAGGAATTGAGTCTAAGAGTAGTAAATGTCTTGCATTCATCCGGATACTTGCATAGGTCATTGTCATGTGAATGAGTGATCGTATTTCTCAAGTAATACTCAATTGTTTATTCTTTTCTTGTCATTCTTTAAATATGCTAATATGTATGATCCGATTATGCCTTTGCCTTTCATTCATGTTGTTTGTCTCCCTTTATTTATATGCCATGTTTAATTATGTTCTTAATTATATTCATTTGAATGTAATATAGCTGGGAGAACCTTGAGTTACTCCCCACTGACCGTGGTATTCATTTTTAATGAATGACAGGTGATGGTTGGTGTTCCATGGGGTTGAGACTCGTGTGAGCTAGAGGGCATTGGATTTTAGATGCTTAACTTTCGTAGCTTGAACTCACTTATATTTAAACTTGGTATTCGTGGGATATCCTTTCCCCATCGACTTTTAGACTTGTGGTTGTACAAGTTTATCACACTTTTATTTTGTATTGTTTAATGTTCATTAGTGAGTAATTTCCGCTGCTTGTTACTCGTTATTCTTTACCGGTATATAGCGGGGGTTCACAATTGGTATCAGAGCATTGATGCTCCCGACGCACACGCGTGTACCTCAACATTAAAATTTAACTTGACCTTGAATAATGAATGAGAGAAGGGTAGAATAATTAAGGACCTAAGTTGGTAGTCTACTTGTATATGCTATTTGGTAGGTATTAACTTGTTTGATTTTGATGCCTTGAAAAGATGGTGCGACCAAGTCACGTTGACAACACGATCATGCAAGCTCTTCCTCAAGTCCTCCAAAATCAACAAAATGTCAATGTGATGCCTCAAGAAGGAAACCGTCAAGGAAGTTATGCTTGGGTTGCAGGTCAACTTGCAAGGAACAAAGCTAGGACCTATGGTGGTGAAGTTGATCCCATTGAGCTATAAAAATGGTTTTGTGACATGGAGAAGAATTTCTCTCTTTATGATGTTCAAGAGAAGAACAAGGTGAAGCCGGCCTCTCATTTTCTTGTGAAGGAAGCCGATAGGTGGTGGACTTTGACCGGTGCTACCGTCGCTTGAGACCCTACCTTTGATTGGAGCCGATTCAAGATCCTTGTGGAGACCCGCTTCTATTCCCTCGAAGATATTTCCCATGCTTTGAGTACCATGCCTCATTCTCTACCTCTCGATACTTATCTCTCTTCTAAACTCTCTTTTATTTTACCTTGGAAGCTACTTTTGTACCCTCCCGACTTACCCTTCGTTTCTTGTTTACCCTTCCATGATGCCTTGTATATAGTTCTCTTTCTTTTGTGGGATTTTCTCTATTCTTGATCATCCTTGCCTTATTCTATTTAATACTGGCGAATCGTTATCGTTTATATCTTCCAATTTTTCGGAAAAGCTAGCCCTTGAGCCTATTCCTAGTGAAGATACTCCTATATCTTTACCCTCCGGAGAGATTATTTCCTGTTCCCTCTCCTACTCCAATGTTCCTACCTCTATTTCGAGAACCATCTTTTCCGCTACCATACTTCGTTTTCCCCTTGAGGAATTTGATGTAATTTTGAGTATGGATTGGTTGTCCAAGTACTATGCTATATTTGAGTGTAGAGATCAAAAGATTTGTCTTAAAAGTCTGTTAGGTGCCCGTGTAACCTATAAGGGAACCGTTCCCAAATGGGTGTGAAGTTAATTTCCGCTTTGAAGTTGGTAAGTATGGTAAGGAAAGGTTGCCAAGCCTACTTGTGTGTGGTGACGTCTACTATTACTTTGTTGCCAAAGCTTGAAGAAGTGTCCGTTGTTCGTGAGTTTGTCGATGTCTTCCCCGACGAGTTGCCCGGAATCCCTCTCGAGTGTGATGTGGAATTCTGTATCGACTTAGTACCCGAAACCGGCCCCATTGCCAAATATCCCTACCATATGGCACCAACCGAGTTGAGGGAGTTGAGGAAGCAAATTGATGATATGATTGAGAAAGTTTTTATCCGACCTAGTGCCTCACCTTGGGGTGCTCCCGTTCTCTTTGTGAAGAAGAAAGATGAATCCATGAGACTTTGTATCTACTACCGTGAACTTAATCGTGTTTCTATCAAAAACAAGTATCCTCTACCAAGGATTGAATATTTGTTTGATCAACTAAAAGATGCTTATACTTTTTCCAAGATTGATTTAAGATCCGGCTATCATCAAATCCCCGTTCGTGAGTCCGAAATCCCTAAGACCGCCTTTAGCACAAGATATGGACATTTCGAGTTTAAGGTGATGCCCTTTGATTTGACCAATGCTCCCGCTATCTTCATGGACCAAATGAACCGTACTTTTAGAGAGTTCTTGGATAAGTGTATTGTGGTTTTTATCGACGATATTCTCATTTTTCTAAGTCCGAATAAGAGCATGCCGATCACCTCCGTACAATTTTGGAAGTTCTCCGCCGTCAAAAGTCGTATGCTAAGTCTTCTAATTGTGAATTTTGATTGTCCGAGGTATCTTTCCTTGGCCATGTGATATCTAAGGAGAGTATTATGGTGGATCCCGCAAAGATTGAAGCCATGGTTGATTGGAAGATTCTTACCGATGTTGGTGAGATCCGAAGTTTCTTGTGTTTGGCGGGTTACTACTGTCGCTTAGTGAAAGATGTTTCCAAGCTTGATAGATCGATGAGACGACTTTTGAAGAAAGAGACCTATTTTGTATGGGCCGAAGCTTTTGAAGAAGCATTCCAAGAGTTGAAAATAAGGTTGACCACCGCTCCCGTTTGACCTTACCCGAAGATGGTGTGGATTTTGATATGTTTTGTGATGCCTCTAAGTTGGGTTTGGGTTGTGTACTCATGCAAAATAGGAAAGTTGTTGCCTATGCTTCGCGACAATTGAGAATTCATGAGGTGAACTATCCTACTCATGACCTTGAGTTAGCCRTCGTCGTTCATRCTTTGAAGWTGTGGAGACACTACCTCATTGGAGTTCATTGCCGTATCTACACCAATCATAAGAGTTTGAGGTATATCTTCACCCAAAAAGAGTTGAATATGAGACAACGCCGATGGTTGGAGTTGGTGAATGACTATTATGTAGATTTGTTGTATCATGAAGGAAAGACAAATGTGGTTGCGGATTCCCTTAGTCGGAAGTCAACTCGTTCCTTGAGTGTTATCCGTGTGCTCCCCGATAAACTTTGTGCCGAGTTTTGTTGATTGAGCATTCAAGTTGTGGAAAGTGGTTTTGATTACCTTGGTGCTATGGTTGCCGAGCCCGTTCTCTAACATGAGATTCGTGATGCCCTTGTAGATGATGCTACTTTCAAAGGTTTTCAAGCTAAGCTTCTTTAAGGTAAATCTAGGGATTGTGAGAATGATCCTAATGGATATCTTCGTTACCGTGGCCGCGTTTATGTCCCCGACGCCGTTGAGTTGAGAAAGAGAGTTTTTGATGAAGCTCTTCTATCCCCTTATTCTATTCATCCCGGAGGATACAAGATGTACAATGACTTGAAGCTTCAATTTTGGTGGCCTGACATGAAGAATGACATAGTGACCTATAATGGAAGGTGTCTCACTTTCCAACAAGTGAAGATTGATCATAAGAGAACTGGAGGTTTGTTACAACTTTTGGATGTTCCTTTGTGGAAATGGGAATCCATGTCCATGGATGTTGTTATGGCGTTACCTAAGACCGTTGGTGGAAATGATGTCGTTTAGGTAATTGTGGATAGATTGACCAAGTGTGCTAGGTTCATCCCTATTAAAGAGACTTGGAATTTGGATCGCCTTACTAGTGCCTATGTGGAAGAGATCGTTTTTTACCATGGTGTTCCAAAAGAGATTGCTTCGGACCGTGACCCTAGGTTTTGTTCAAGATTTTGGAAATCTTTGCAAGATGCTATGGGAAATAAGTTGTTGATGAGTACCGCTTTTCATGCCGCTACCGATGGACAAACCGAGAGAACCATTCAAACCCTTGAAGATTTGTTGCGTGCTTGTGCTCAGACTTTCATGCTAGTTGGGGAAAATAGCTTAACTTTGGTGGAATTATCCTACAACAATAGTTATCATGCTTTTATCAAGATGGCCCCTTATGAAGCCTTGTATGGAAGAAAGTGTCGTAGTCCGATTTGTTGGGAACAAGCAAGTGATATCCGTGATCTAGAACCCGACAAGCTAACCGAGACGATTGACCATGTGAACCTCATCCGAGAGAGAATAAAACCCGCTCAAGATCGCCAAAAGTTTTATGTCGATGTTCGCCATCGACCCTTGGAGTTTGAAGTTGGTGATAAGGTGTTATTAAAAGTATCCCCTATGAAAGGAGTGAAGAGGTTTGGTGTGAAAGGAAAGTTGAGTTCTAAGTACATTGGACCTTATGATGTTGTGAAGAGAATTGGTGTTGTGGCTTACAAATTAGATTTACCCCCGAGTTTGAGTAAAGTTCATGATGTTTTCCATGTGTCTCAACTTAGGAAGTACATTAGAGACCCTAGTCATGTGTTGCAAAATGAGATTCCCGAGATTGAGTCAAGCCTATCATTTGAAGAGAGACCAATTTGTATCTTGGACAAGAAGGATAAGAAGTTGAGAAGTAACGTAGTGCCCTTAGTGAAAGTTTTGTAGAAGTGTGGCAATGTAGAAGAAGAGACGTGGGAACCGCAAGCCTCTATGTATACCATGTAGCCTAGTTTTTTTTGCCTAAGGTATCCTCCTTTGCTTAAAGTTTCGAGGACTAAAAGGAGGGAAGATTGTAACACCCGCGAAATTCCAGGTTTGGAATTTATAATTAGGAAAATGATAAATACAGCCCTTAGGGCTGTATTTAAGGGACCAGAAAAGGAAAGAAAAACTTAAATCAAGCATTAATGACATCAATTTACGCGTAATTGTATCATAAATTCCTAATTTAATTCCATTTTGGGAAGTAGTTTAGTTCTTAAATACAACCCTTAGGGCTGTATTTATCATTACCCTTATAATTATTTAACCATTTTATTTTTCTATTTAAAAATTAAACCTTATTTTTATAAAAATAGCATTTTTATGTATCTTGGTAGAAATTGGGACCGTCTAGAACGAAGAGAACTTAGAGACGGGTTCCACATCAATTTTTGAGTGGCAAACTAGTCACTTTGGTGATTGGGCCAAGTATGGTCATTTTGGGCCCTTTTAAGAACCCTTTCTTGTGGAAAACCCTTCCACTTCTTCTTCCTCATTCATAAAAATCTGAAATTTCCTCCTTCATCTCCATTAAACACCATTTTCTCTTGAGAGCTTAAAACCTTCACAAGTCTCTCATTTCTCTTCCAAATTGTCCCATTTTGCGCCAATCTTCTTCTTTTCTCGTTCTCCATCTTTCCAAGTAATAAAGTCTAGTTCTTTCTCGACTTTTCTAAGTTCCGTCTTTCTAGGGTTAAGACAATTAACTTAATTTCTTTGAATTTTCTGTTTAGGAAGAAACCTTGAGGACCCGGACGCAGATTGTTACGAGATTGACGAGACTTTAGAAGACTAGAAATGCAAAAAGGTAATAGTGATAGGTTACTCGATATTACACCCAATTTATGTGTTTTAAATGTGAAAGATTTAGTCTTTATGTTATTGAAGTTGATAACTTTACATGTTTAAGATGTTTCTTATTTGTTTGTTCAATGAATGATTCTATTTGTGTTTGTTTAACAATTTCTAGTGTGAAATTACATGCTTTGTCACATGAATAGAATGGATTAGTTCCATGTATGAATTTTAAGGATGAATTGTGGTTTGTATCATGTTATTGTACTGTTTTATGTCATGAAATTGTTAGGTGAAATTGTTTGTATGAAAACAATTGAGAAAAGCTAGTAACTTGAATATGTAAACAATTGATTTTCCGTCTTAAAAGGGCTCCCCTTTTTCATGTATTATCGGTGTGGTGAGACCCTTGGTGGAAATATTGAAAGCTAGAACGATTTGGCTAACTTGGTTGGTTCGTATTTGATTAGAACGATTTCCGTCTCAAATATATGAAATACTTGTTATTCACATGTTATTATTTTAATTTGGGTGGAATTATGTTAAAAAGTTTATAAATTAATTTGGGTGTGGAAAATATATTTTGTACCGTCTCATTTATGATTAAAGTGCATGGAACGAGTTTAGAACGAATCTCGACTCGAAGTGAAACCGTCACAAACTCATCTCACGCGCACAACCTCTTCTCCCACGCATAGCTCAGCCATCCCGCCGGCATGAGGCCCAGCCGAGGACCCCTTGGCTCCTTCGTGCGCTCGTCCCAGCCTTCATCCTCACCGGTATGCCAGTTCGTATCGGCCGGTATGCGCCTTGTCCCATTGGTATGACTGAATGTTCTCAGCCGCGCTCTCCCTTTTGTGCCACCGTACCAACCGGGACCCCAGCTTTGTCCCACCGGTATGGCTGGCTGCCCTTAGCCTTTGTGGTTTTTTTGTGGCTCGTGCCTTGTTTAGGTACGAGTCGGGATTGAGTTGTTTACGTTTTTCCTCGTACTTTATACTACATAACTCATTGTTTATCATTTGTTTACACTGTAATCAAGTAACTTGTAATTAAGTTATGAATCATTTATTTATGTTTCAAATGTATGAAATAACGTGAATTACTTCATATTCGAGTTATGAAATGTCATGGTCGATATTTATCTCGTTTCAAGTATGAATTGTTTATGATTATTGGATACTTGTTTCTAGTCATTATTTTCATGGAAATGTCATTATGCTATTCATGCTTACTTGACTAGTTTAAGCCTTTCTCGTTCGGTACTGCTGAGACTTGGTTAGCTCATTCTTGTTCCGCCTCTTTCGTGCCGTTTTGCTGAATTTGGGGTACTCGACTTCAGTTTTGTCGTTCGAGTCTTGGATGCGAAACGTTTATCGCATGTCAAATCGGGAAACGTGTATCCCGAGAGTCTGACCAGGTTTAGACTAGGACCGTATTATATTATCGCCGTCCTACCGTGAGGAATTGAGTCTAAGAGTAGTAAATGTCTTGCATTTATCCGGATACATGCAAATGTCATTGTCATGTGAATGAGTCATCGTATTTCTCAAGTAATACTCAATTGTTTATTCTTTTCTTGTCGTCCTTTTAATATGATAATATGTATGATACGTTTATGCCTTTGCCTTTAATTCATGGTGTTTGTCTCTCGTTATTTATATGCCATGTTTAATTATGCTCTTAATTATGTTCATTTGGATGTAATATGGCTGGGAGAACCTTGAGTTACTCTCCACTGACTGTGACATTCATTTTTAATGAATGATAGGTGATGGTTGGTGTTCCATGGGGTTGAGACTCGTGTGAGCTAGCGGGCATCGGATTTTAGATGCTTACCTTTCGTAGCTTGAACTCACTTGTCTTTAAACTTGTTATTCGTGGGATATATTTTCCTTATCGACTTTTAGAGTCATGGTTGTAGAATTTTATCTCACTTTCATTTTGAATTTTATTGGATTACAAGGAATAATACAAGAATACTGGTGAATCAGAGGAAATTTATTCTTTACATCCTAAAAGATATGCATATGGAAGATTGTGTAGCAGCTGACTTCCCAATGTCAGAGGGTTTAAAGTTATCCACAAATTCAGGGGAACTTCTTGACAATCCTGAGCAGCACAGGAGATTAGTTGGAAGGTTGCTTTATTTGAATTTGACAAGATCAGATATATCGTATTCTATACAACATCTCCGTCAATTTTTGCAGTAGTCTAGGATGCCTCATTGATAAGAACTCGATTTAGTCTCATTTCCATATTCTTCTCTTCCCATTTTGACCCAATTTGCGCGGTTTTGCGTGCCCTTACGTACATTTTGTCCCCCTATTTCCCGTACTATGACTACATGCCT